>CM046851.1:17970647-18258147 GCA_025618425.1 Heliocidaris tuberculata
AACAGATTAGTAAAAGTTTAAACAAGTCCCGCAAGAAATAAACAACTTATGAATTTTTGAAGTTGTAATCAATCAAACACAAATAATTACTTGGTGACGTATCTTTCGAGCTCCTCTCCTGTTTGTTTTTACAGAAAATTTCATAAATTTTAATTTTCTTAGTTGTTGATGAAGGATTAAATTTGTCATTCATACAGGTTTTGTGTAAAAAAAATATGTGTAATGAACATGATGAAGCCAATGATTATATCTCGGTTGCATGTATGATTAAATATTTGCTTTAGAAAAAGAGGACTCTTAATGTTTTTTTTTTTTTAGTACAAGGCAAATTAGAGAGGAGCTCGCAAGGGGGAAAAAACTAAACAAGAGAGGAAAAGAATAGAAAATGAAAGGCGGAAAAGAAATGACCCCTTCCGAACCCCCACCCCCCCCCCTCAATTTGGTTCCTAGCATTTCACCAAAACAGAGCCCCGTTTCATAAAACTTGTTATCAAGAACAACTGCAACAGACCTATGACAAAGTTGCTCTCAGCCAATCAAATGCTCTGATTTCAGTATAGCTTATAACAGTTATATTCTGACGTGTTATTGATAACAAGTTTTATGAAAACAGGGTCCAGACCCATGCCCTACTATCTGCCACTATCAAAAAGTTGCTAACACTAGTTACAGCAATTTAGTCTTCATCAATAGCTTATATGCATGCAGGGTTGACATTGGCGTTCGGGGGGGGGGGGGGGGGGGGGGGGGGGTGGAGAGACATTAGAGCCAAAGGTAATCTCTGCAGGCCTATATTTGAACAAGGAAATCACCTTTTCCGGTCCCTAATACGTGGACGGGAGGGGGTAGTGCGACTCCGGCATCCCCCAATCTCTCTTTTTTTTCTTGATAATTATTTGTAAATTTTGTTTTTGATTTCAGTATGATATCAATTGCACAGTATTGTAGTGTCATTATCATTTTCGGAAGGGGGGGGGGGATCTCTCCGTGTCCCTAGATATGCCACTTGCCCTCATTAATTTTAATCGCCATGTGCATATTTGCTCTAGCACGCGCGATCTCGGGACATGACTATACTGACAATGTATTGATTCCATGAGCCCACCACCCCCCCCCCCCCCCCCCCGCGGCGGTAAAGAAAGATGAATAATCTTTGATTTTATTTTCTTAAATTTATTCATTTTTTTCCGTTTCGAAATCTTTTAGAAAACATCTTGTTGTTTCACTCCCATTCCCACAACGGGCACACTGGCATTACTATTATCTGTAGATTGTACTAACACGATCACTGCCTCGCATTGCCACTTGAACGAAACGGCCTTTATACAGATATTTTGTACGCCCTTTCAACTACATTCTGAAAAAGTAAACTCAAACAGACAGTTATATTTTGTATCGTGTGTGTATATGAATGACGTAGAAATTAGGTTTACAAGCTATTTTTGTAATCTATCTTTGCCACTCCACGTGCATATGCGGAAACTATCTTTTCCTTTCCATTTTTAAATTGTATTTTGATAGAATTAAATGCACATTAGGTCGAACAATATTATTATTGTGTTGTCATTCAACACTTTTTGTAGGAAACAGGCGTTCTGTATAACTGAAATACAATGTCTATACTAACAGATGAATTTAATATTACGTCACAAGACTACCCTGAATAAATTTAAATGCTTTACGAAAATGGCCGCAGCACCCGCTGAAATGTGAAAATACTGATCAGTGGCGGATCTACGGGGGGGGGGGGGGGTTTAGGGGGTTTAAACCCCCCCCTTGGGCTGCCAAGCAAACATTTAATGTGCATAGTAATAACACTATTACGTAATACCATCAATATTTCACATGATGACTAGTTAGTTTCAAAGTTGGTAACGGAAGGTTATAATAAATAAACAAGAAAGAATTAAAACCATTAAAACATTTGTGAACATCGCATCTATTCAGGCGTCTGTTAACGATTTTTAACGATATGTGATTTGGCCATAATGTATGTTTCAAATTGGTAACGTATGTTACATTAACGTTGTTTGAATACAATTTTGGCCTTAAAAATGATTGCTAAGCTCACCCAGAACCTCATATATATGGTGTAAATTTAAGTTTGCTACCAATTTGGATAGTTGTTACGTATATCCTACACACATTTTTTACGTATGATAACGTACGTTTACGGTTACATCACGAAAGTTACATCGTGACCTTCAATTGGCTGAATAGATCGGGGCGGTCATCCGGGTACTTTCGTTCAATGCCATTGACAACCGATGAAAACACAGAGATTCTTGCATGATCAGCAGACCATCAAACATGGCTCGCTCGACCGAATCATCGACCAGCACAATGCCGAGGTTATCATGGGCCTGATAAGAATCAAAAGCTGTTACCAGGTTGCGTGATCAGCATTCGAGCAGGATTTGAGCAAGCACGAATATTGTTTTCATCGCTCTAAGGGTTGCTAACCGGAAGTTACGTAAGCCCGCCCCAACCTATAAGCAACATTTAGTTGAACTTAATTTTAATTTCTACTTCACTGGCATGGCCAGTATAGTCATTTACATCATAGAGGTTACCTATATTTAAGATTTATGGTACTATACAAGTCAACATAATGTTACACTGTCATAAATCTACCTTTTTATCACGAATCTTTCTTATATTCCCAGTTACTTTTCTTTAGTATCTTGACTTTTAAACATGTGGTTAGAATTAGACCAAAAAGAAATAACACACACTGATGAGGAAAATTTCAAGTGCAAATATTGTGAGAAGATATAATATTATTCAACTCATCTGGTAACTTATTAAGTTGATAACCAAACACACGATAACTCTGGATATAACTGTGTATTAAACTGTTACTTGATCTAAAAAGACGTTATTATGGACTGCTTTTTATGGTCTCCATTGCGTTAGTAGATGCCAGGAAAACATCACTTACAGGGGTTCAAATAGCAAAAAAAAACAACAACAAACAAACAAACAAAAATTAAAATCGGCGCGACGCTACGCGGCTCACAGACATTGCCGTTTCGCGCCTTGTGGACGATGCTCTGCATCGCCGTTGGGACAAACCCAGGGACCGCGGAGCCAGGGCCGGGGGGGGGGGGGGGCGGGGATGGGGCTGTAGTCCCCCCCAATTATTTGGGCAAAAAAGAGAAAAAATAGAGCATGCAAGTATGCTTAAAATCGCAAGCTGGCAACCCTAAAAATGAAAAATCTCCCTACTGTGGGAGGGGGGTATCCCCCCTCCCACACCCTCCCCCCTCGCTCGCTTCGCTTGCTCGGGCTCAGTTGCTACGCTCCCTCGCAATACCCAGCTCAGCCCTCAACCCCCCTTGGAAAAAAGCTAGATCCGCCCCTGCTGATATAAAGTTGTTTGCATAATTCTACCTATAAACTAACAATTATGATTCAGCCATGACGAAATAAATGGTATACCAAAATAGCATTTTTGCAACAAAAGATAAAAATAACAGTCATTCAAAACCTTTACTAATACCGCAAGTACCGGTTCAATGCATTTTAAAGCATATTCATGTTTGAGCCATTCTCTTTTTTTTTTTTTTTTTTTTTTTACAAGAGCTAAAAATATGCACACATAATGAAAAGAGCACTGCAGAATGCACATTCCCAGGTCACTGTTTATAGCCGCCTATATTTGCACAATACAACGAGTCAACAGTCACATTTATTTTTCCATTCTTTCCTGCGCCTGTAATACATTAATAGGAATTTATGTCAGTTCTTTCCGTAAAGGAGAATGATCTTCATACAGCTTGTACATGATTATTATTAGAGGAGTGAGGTGCAAAGCCACATTGAAAAAAAGAAGAAAAAAGAGAAAGCCTATACCCTCAAAAAAAGTAATGTGCACATGCATTTCTTCAACTCCATCCAACCAAAAACATTCCGGACCCTCTTCTAAGAGCTAACGATTCCACGATCTGATTTAATTCTTTCAGTATAAATTACTGGTTTACTGCTCTTACGTCTTTCTCGTCATTGCACTATAGGCCTGTAGTCTATTATTTGACGCTCCTATATACAACCAACAGCAAACCTAGAAAAGTTCTTTCCGTATAAGTTTTTTTTTTCTGTTAATTTGTAATCTTACGTGATAATAATAATAATAATAATAATAATAATAATAATAATAATAATAATAATAATAATAATAACGATAATAATAATAATAATGAATATTTAGGAGCGCTAAAACAGAAAGTACCATAGCGCTTACAAAAATAATAATTTGAAAAGAAAAGACAACAGCAACAGCAACAACAACGTATAAGTGTTCACAGAACAATTTCTGCAATTTGCATAATTTCATATCAAAATCCAATGTTGTTCATATTATGCAATGTAACCTGTGATGTAACGAACGGATGATATAACAGGGAAGTGTATTGTATCACAGGTTTCACGGCGCAAGATTAACAACACTGTCAGCGTTTGAATGTTTAACATTGCCTATATACATGTGGCTATAATTATGCAAAATATTCAGTTACTTTTGAAATTATTCGGAGACAACAACACAACAACAACAACAACAACAACAACAAAACTTAAACAAAAACTTGAACGGACAGAACTTTTCTATGTTGATAAAATGTCACGTCGACTACTACATGTAGATGCACGTACATCGGTGTCATTGTGTCGATATAGCTGGTGAAATTGCTACCGGCTTAAAACACTTGCAAAATACGGAAAGACTTACGCCGTTCTTGAGGTGATGTACAGGACCAAATAGTAACAAAAAGTTCTAGGTCTTCACCTGTGACTTGTCTGTAGGCTATATTGGTCGAAATACACCATGACACCCCTCCACTATTATGCAAACGAATGCTCCACACTTGAATGGAGATATTCGTGATGTGGTGTAGTACGGCACATAAAATAAATACTGTTTTTCCGTCAAGTTCTGTTTGTACTTTGTTTTCAGTGACTGGAGCTGCCGTATTTGAGGTTAAAGGTCCTTTTTAGTAATACACCGTTTAGTGCAACGAGGTTTATATTGGTCAATACTCCTCGGGGAGGGAGATCCGAATGGTCTTAATATTTATCAAGATACTGATCATGTTTATATAAGCATATTCGTGGCATTGTTTGTTCATCAGCAGTTTTTGAGCACCGAGTATACGACACTGAACGGCCGCATGGCAAACAACTTAATGCATGTGGTGGATTCCTAATTTATGTTTGAATACAGTTTGATTTTACTATGTGTGCCATTAAGTTTTATATATACAGTATATATAAAAGTGTAAGGAAATAACATAATTATACAACAGCTTTGGCAACACTCGAGGAATATAGTGTGAAAGGAAATAAGATTTTTTTTTTCTCTGTCTCTTCCTCCATGTCCTCCCACGTCGTTTTCCTATCAATCTTCCATTCTCTCTTTCTCTCTCTCTCTCTGTCTCTTCTCATATCCCTTTCTGTCAATCTTTTCTCTCTTTTTTATAATCGTTCTCTTCCTCTCAAGGTCTTTTGTTTTCAAATATCTATCTTAACTTAACTCTATATCTGAGCCTGATCGGTTAGTCACGGACGGACAACTTTTGAAAGTTTGAAGGACTGTAGAAAATAAGTATTTAATTGAAGAGAGCTATTTTATGTTTGATTGTGAAGGGCATCACTCAAGGAGTTGAAATTTGATAAAATTTGGTTCCCATGGTTGCCGACTAATATTATAATCCATAAAACATTCAATGTCACAGACGGACAAAATGCCTACTCTTAACCGATTAGGCTCATCTCTCCCTCTTCAGCTCTATCTCTCTTAGTCTGGGAGCCTGTCCCGAAATAGTCATCCCATTTTACCCATAAGATTTGACCCCGTAAAGTTACTTAGACCATCTAAGTCATTGACAAAAAGGTTGTCAGCCTGACCGTAGCCGCCGGGTTTAGCCCCAGAGCCCCCAAAAGAGACCCCAAAGTCGGGTCGATTTCACCCCATCTCCCCCATGCACCAAACTTTGTCAGTAGAAAGTAGTATGACTGGACATTACAAAGCACAAAAAGTTGACAAAAATTTCCATCGGGATGGGGTGTCAGACGGCCCCTAAAAATTGGGGTAAATTTTTCCCCTTGAAGCCTAGGGACCAAATTTTGTCAGAAGGAAGAGCTATGGATGTACATTCCAAAAATATAAAAACTGATAAAATTGTCCATCGGAAGGGGGTGTCAGACCCCCTGAAATGAAAACCCCAAAGTGCCCTTTGACAATGCTTAACCCCCCCCCCAATACTCTGTATGTAAAGAAAAAACATTTTCTTACCTTCTGACTATGATAATTCAAAAAAGCTTTATTCAATTCACTTTAAATTTTCATAACATAATTTTGAGTATAATAATCTTCTTGAGGTGCAATTTGGTGTTAACTGGTCTTTTGATTAATAAGTTATAAAACTGTGAAAAATGTATTGCTTTCTCAAAAGTAGCCAAAAAATATTGTCAGGATTATGTAAACACACCCATTGTCCATCTTCGGTTCCATGACATTTGCTCCTGCGACAATTGCTCCGGTCTAACTTTGCCATGTTAATCCTAAACCTAAACCTAAACCTAACCCTTACCCTAATCCTAATCTTCACATTGTCCTGAACCAAAAAACAAATCATGACCTTGACCTTAACCTTTGACCTTTCGAGATAGGGACGGCGGAGCAATTGTCGCAGGAGCAAATGTCGGGTCACCCCATCTTCACCTGTCTGACAAGGCATAATATAAGAGCTTTTCAGGTATCTGTGGTATGTGACTGCCAGGCTGAAATGTACTTTTCATGTGTTAATTGCACAGATACCAAGCAAGCTCCTCTAATATGCCTTGTCAGATGGTCTTATTTCCCTCTTCGTTCCTCTACTCTCACTCGTAAGTCGTAAGTGTTCAAATATCTGTTCAAATAGCTAATTCTAGAAAACAATATTTGTGACATATAACAATTAATGCATGTCCTCTTAATATGCATCATTAACTTTCTTTTAATTCCAAACAATGTACAATTTAAACACTGAAAAAAAATTACAATGCAACAAAACAAAAATTCGTTTTTTCATACCAAGAAATAAACTCACAAAATTTTGCATTTAAGAATCAAGCAAAACGATTAGTTTCACAAATTAAGTTCCTTTTATTACGGGACTTTCAGATTTATTTAATTTGCGACAGTGATTTGCAATGTTTCTTTTTTAATTTATCTAGAAAATAAATAATGAAACAATAATAGTACCCTGATTATGGTTCATCGAAAACTCTGAAGTTCTCTCCCCAGTATAACAATGACAGCGTGCAAAATGACAATAGTAAACAGACATCAGTTAAAAGATGTAGAGAAAAATAATTTTTGCCGAGTCGTTTGTTGTCCGGATGGTACTGGTGCGGATGAGAATTGTCCTGCTAGTAGCTGTTCTAGGGGAGTGATTGTCCGGGGAGTAATTGCCCACGGTGCATTCATCCTAGACTCTATACTCACAAATTCGTATTAAGAATGCACAAATAATTTCAGTATGACCAATATCATAACATATAAATAAAAAGGAAGGGAAAGAATTATGTATAATTACTATCTGTGGTTTCATGATTATGCAGCATGTCTCGTATAATACGTGTACACAAGTTTTCGTGAATCTAGGAGGATTACTTTATCAATGTGTGAGGCAAGAACGTTTCTCGGCGAAATATAAATCTAAAGTAGCATTTTCGTCTGTATTCTTTTCCACATATAACTCCTATCCGTATCTTGATCTTCAGTAAATTTTACATATACTTATCCTGTATTCATGTATCAATGGACACATTCATTTGGCTTCACAAAATCTGGCATCATTGCATCATATCCTAAAGTGAAATTCTCATATATTTTCTCAGTGTAATCACTCAGTAAAGTATTCATGTTTTGTTTACCTTTCAAAATACAGTATATGTATAACAATTGGCTGAACACTATTCCTCTTGGAGAAGACAATATAGACTATATATTTACATGTATCAAATGCACCAAAATAACGGTGGACAATATTATTTTACAAAACATATATGAAGGGCACTTTGGTATGTTAGCTATACATGTAGATGCAGCTATTTGCAGCATAATCGGTAAGGGTCAAATAAAAGGGTTAAAAAAAAAAAAATCGATGGTTCAATACTATAGAGATTCTTTGTTCAATACTAACCAAGCCCTCTACGTCATAAACTTTGTATTCTGTCCCAGAACGGCTACAAAATGCAGCAGTGGTGATAACACCCCCTACTAAATTCATCCCATGGCGGTGAAACAAGTCTTCTTTAAAGGTTTTAGGGGGGCACGGGTGTGGGGGCACGTACAGCAGCCCCCAAATATTGTTCTTTCCTGATACGCTTTTTGTATCCTTTTTTCTTTAGCTTGTCAAACATTTCAGATAAAAGAAAATTGCTATATATCCCTATTCCCCCGAGTAATTTTTGTATACTTGGAAAAAAAAAAAAAAAAAAAACTATTACTGGACATTATGTTGATAGCATATTTCAGAATGTTGAAAGAGGTATATAATACCGTAAGTTCAGTATACATGTGTATGGTATAGTGTAATGTTTATGAAGGTGTGTAACTCGTATAGTTCCGTGGTTGGGGTGAAATGAAGGTCATAAGTTTTAAGGTTCATCGCGGGGGTCAGCCTCTGGTTGAATACGGGTGTATATAGTTCCCTGAGTTTATAAGCTGCGTTGGAGAACATATGCATTTTACGAATCTATGATGACTGCTAAAAGTTGTACACTCCATGTACTTCTTATATATTCATACAGTATTATTTTAATGAGATATTCATATTGTGAAATAGAACGATGAATACAAAACTGTGCTTGGTCCTCAAAAAAGAATTTTTTTTTTCTTGTTAAGCTCTCCTTCTGAAGTCTTCTCCATTGTTCTTTCATCCCTTCTACTCCCTCTCCTTTTTATTCATGCTCTCCCGTTACTTTATCCCTTAAAATATGTCACGATATAGGATTAAAGGGATACTGCAGCAAACAAAACAGACAGAAAAGTACAGAGACCTACATCAAATACATCTTGATATCTCTTGATATACTTAAAAAAAAAATTATTTGCACATTCCCTTTTTTTTTTATTCGAAGTTTAATGACACTGAATCTTCTTACTCCCCCTTCTCTTTCTGTCTGTCTATTTGTACCTCTCTCTCTCCCCCTCTTTATGAATCCTCCCTATTAAAATCACTGCCTTCGAACTTCTACTAGGCCAGTGATGATGACTGACGCCCTCATCTATACATCTGATATCTTCATAATTATATACATTTGTACATATTTAAAGCTGTATTTTCGTATATGTACCATCATTTCTGTTTTTAATCATCTTTGTGTATCTCTCTCTCTCCCTCTCACTCTGTCTCTCTCAAATACAAACACATCCTCATCCACAATCATGCACAAGCACACTGGTTTTTGTTGTTGTTGTTGCTCTCTCTCTCTCTCTCTCTCTCTCACACACACACACACACACACACACCCACACACACACCACACTGTCCCCCCCCCCCCCCCCCCCCCCCCCCCCCCCCCTCTCTCTCCCTCTCTCTCCTCTGTTTCTCAACTCAAGCACCTGAACTCCACATAAAGTCCTCAAATCGATGGATTAACAAACAAACATAGTCAATCAACAATCTCTATTCCAGACAGGTGTACATATCTCTGATCTCTTCCTCGAAGCCTTTGCGATGCTGGTAATGCTGGGTCTCTTGTTCTTGAGAGAGGGTATTAGGAGACCACTCTCTTCGGCAAAGGGTTCAATCACCAATCTCTATTCCAGATTGGTGTACATATCCCGGATTTCATCCTCGAACGCCTTCACGATGTCGGGTCTCTTGTTCTTGAGAGAGGGTGTTAGGAGACCATTCTGTTCGGTGAAGGGTTCGTCATGGAGTCGGATATCCTTCATCTCTTCGAAGCCAAGGAGGTCCTTTCTCCTTCCGTACTCCTGGAGCCGTGCAAGGAGCAACTCTTTCGCTTTCTGTGAAGCCATGTAAAGGAGCACAGCATATATTGTATCAGTCATCAGTCGCTCAATCGTAAGACTCTTTTCATTCAGGTAACTGGCTTTCCGAAAAGCAACAGTATGAATTACAAAACTTTCCCCATGTAATTTTTATATTCATGTCAATGAATTATATCCATATAATTTTTTGGGGCACTCTCATGTTTTTTTTTTTTCTAAATAAACATAGCATTAAAAGATAATGGTTATACTATTTCACCAATACATGTATACTGTTGGTCATGACAAAATGATAAAAACATATTATCGGAATGTGCTCATAATTCCAAACATGTAAATATGGTAAATGAGAAAATCTCACATTATCCAGAAGTATACGGAGATAGGAATAACTCCTATTGATTTAAAAATGGAACATTTTCTCCCCACGATGTTACTAGTAGCAACACTGTGAGCTACTTTCTTACCTCGTTTTGGCAGAGTTCCCGGAGTGACCCCTTGATTCCGGCTTTGGCTGCAAACGTAGGAAATGATTCCGGGTCAGGCACAACGATACCTACAAGGCTGGCCTAATTTAATGGACAAAAGAAAAGAAGAAAAAAAAAATCTTGTTATTATCATCATTATCATCATCATCATCATCTGCATCATGATCATGATCCATCATCATTATCATCATTATAATCATCATACCCCAAATCGTCCTTCTACTCATCATTATTTATCATCATCATCATTGTCATCATCATCACTACCATCATCACCATCATCATCACATCATCATCATCATCATCATCATCATCATCATCATCATCCTTCTCTTTTTCCTCTTCCTCCTTCTCATCAAAACACTCGACTAACCTTGGTGCTGTCTCCATAGACGAAGACTTGCATGACGAGTGGGTTCCTAACCAACGTATTCTCAATCTTCTCCGGTGCAATGTAAACTCCTTGTGCCATCTTGAAGATGTGCTTCTTCCTGTCGATCAGTTTCAGTGTCCCAGACTGTCACACACCAAAAAAAATGAAGTACATAATCATTTGATTATTTAGCTAGCATAGTCAAACGACTTCCTACGTGGAAGCTGGAGAAGAAAATGTGGAAATGCAGCAGGCCTGATTTCCCATACTTGAAGCCATCTGAGGACTTAGCAATATTTATTCACCAACATTGTAAGTTGGACATGACGTGATTTTCATCATTACATTTCATCACATTGAATATATAGGCACTCACCTTGGAAAGCTACTGTACTGTCAAAAAAAAAAAAAAAAACACATAAAAAATAAAAAAAATCCCGCTGACATAAAGTTAATTAACAGACACACGAAGGATGATAAAACTCTTTAACTATTATGAAATGTCTTTTTTTCAAGGTAAAGTCACAACACGAATAATAAGTCTGTTTGATTTGCAATATATCAAGACATGTACAACTGACGTAACTCTTTGCTATGTTCTTGATATCTGACACAAGTATTTGTTTGAAATGTTAATCATGGTTTTTCCCACTGAATGAAACATAAAAATAAGAAAGAAAGAAAGAAAAAAAAAAAAAAAAAAAAAAAGAAGAAGAAAGAAGAAGAAGAAAGAAAGAAAGAAAGAAAGAAAGAAAGAAGAAGAAGTTGAAGAAAAAGATCTGGAGCTCTACCTCTGTCCACTCTCCAATATCTCCTGAGTGCATCCAGCCATCCCCATCTATCGCTTCTGCCGTCAGCTCGGGGTTGTCTAGGTAACCATCAAACACATTCTCTGCTTTGACACAAATCTGAGGTAGAGGAGCATTCGTACACAGAAAGAATACACGATTTCATACATATGAGAATACACAAAACAACAGTATCATTTCAAAATTTTGCATTTGATAATAAGTTAGTTGGCATATCAAGAAACGGGAAAACACATTGCTTCATTTGGGTGACGCCATGAATAGACCAATGTATAGACATAAAATAAAATGAGTTTGAGTGAGATGTAAAAATAAGAATTGGAACTTTGGTGTGAATTATACAAAGAAATATTCTGAACATCATCATCCTCAACGTTATTTCTATCATTATCATCACCATCACAACCATCACCATTACCATTATCAACATTATCATCAATATCATCATCATCGTCACTGTCACTGTAATTATCATCACTGTCACCATCATCACCATCATCAACAACTTGGACATCATTATCATCCCCAAAATCACCATCATCAACACCATCATCAGCAGCAACATCATTATAATCAATAGTTTCCATGACAATACCTCTCCTCTGTTCTCGGCAGCATAGTAATCCAACTCCGGCACATCGACGAGTTTGAGCTCTACCCCACCCCCGGGAGGCCCGATGTGACCGTTTGTCGTATCAGACGGCAGGGTGTGTGTCATACAGCTTGTTGTCTCGGTCTGACCGTACGCTTGCACAAACTGTGAAAAATGAGAGGTTGGATCGAAAAGTAGATGATCGAAGTTTACATGGTTTTCCCAAGGTTTATATTTTCAAAGATTCGTTAATTTCGACGGTTCGTTACTACGAAGGTTTGTTTTTCAGAAGGTTCGTAAGTCCAAAAATGAAACAGAACCTTATGTGATTTTCGGAAACATGAACCTTCGGAATAATGAATCACTCGTTTTTTGGAATAATGAACCCTCTATCCATTTCATAATTACGAACTTTCAGAATAATGAACCTTTGGAGTAATGCAACATGTTTTCAGAATTATGAACCCTATTATATTTTCAGAAGTATGTACCCCATGATTTCAGGAAATTTTTTATTTGGGAATTATAAACCTTTGGAAGAAAATTCCTTTGGAAAAGGAGTGCCGCACCCCCCCCCCCCCCCCTTTCGAGACGCCGTGAAATCCCATTTGCTTGCAATAATTTTTTAAATTTCAGTTCACGACTTGCCACACACACACACACACACACACACACACACCAGTATAATTAGCTACCAAGCAGAGTAACATGTGAGTAAGTGGTACGCCATTTCCATAAATGTGGTACATGTAGTCACGAAAACGCCAAAAACCAAACCAAAAAACCAAAACAAAACAACGAAAAAGAAAAAAAAAAAAAAAAGAAGAAATGTAATATTTCTTTCGAGTAATCAGAATCACGTATCTAGGACTCGACTTATTTTTTTTTGGTTTATGCAAGGCCTCAGATGTATCAAACTAGTACGCAAATTTACGCAAGGAAATTTTAAGAACTCTATGAGCTCAACGTTGAAGGCAGTACATATCTTTTGCCAAAAGGGACAATCATTTTATCACCGAACATTTCTTTTTTTTTTTCTTCATCAAGAACTAAATCTAACTGAATTATTTTGAAAACTTACCAAGCAGCCGAATACACATCGGATGAAGGTTATGACCTCGCCGGAGATCGGGGCGCCACCCGTGTACAGGTACCGTATCCTTCCACCCAGAATATCCTAAGCAACACAGAAACACTTTTTTTTTCAGTGACAAGAAAAACTGGTCAAGTAATATCTGTAAAAGTTTTTAAGTAACACGAACAATGGTAACAGAATGAGAACGTGGGGTTCGTAGGAGTTTTGCTCATACAAATGTAGCCACACATTATCCAATATAATAGTGTGTTATCAATGCCATGTCTATAATGGAAATTTTACGACGGGTTACATTGCATATTTGAACCCCTAGCTTGGTCATTAAGACCGCCCCCCCCCAAAAAAAAAATAGTGTTCATAACCTGTCGATTGCAGGGCAAGGCTAATGAGTGCAACAGTGCTCCAGGAGCGGATCAAGGAAGGAAGGGGTCAGGGGGATCCAGACTTCCCCCCTTTTTTTTTCTGGTCTGAAATATCTGGGTGGAAGTCAGCACCCCTAAAATCCGATGACCTTTTTTAAAATAAGTTTTTTTGAAGTTGAATCCACTTTGTTTTGTTAATCATACTCTAGGCCGATTGGACCGCCCTTTTACAAAATCCTTTAGCCCCCCTGCTAGGGTACTCTGATTCCATAACTTGACATGGCATTATATTAATATCTGATTAATAAACTTTCACTTTGGATATCAATCTTCACTCACCTGGACCTTCTTGAACACTAGCTTGTCCCATACGGTATCTCGACTTAGTGTACCCCTGTAATTAACAAAGGCAATATATATAGTTGTGTTATATTATCAAAGGTAGTTGTAGTTCTATCTTTGAGTACAGATAAGAAAAAAAAAAAAATCAAGAAAATTTGCTCCCGAGAGATTCCCGCCGGCCCTCCCGAGGCTCCGAAAAGTATACCGCCGCCCCCTTAAAAAAAAAAAAAAAAAAAAAAAAAAAAAAAAAAAAAAAAAAAATCCCCGGCTTGTTTTGTTTTGTTTTGTTTTGTTTTCTCAAGGGGGCCGCGGCAGCCTATGACACCGAAAAAAATATGCTTGTTGCGTAAAGAATAATCTGGGTCCCATTTAAAAAAAAAACTTGTTATTAACTTAGTAATAACAACTGCCCCATTTCTATGACGAATTTGCTCTCAGCCAATCAGATGCGAGTATTTCAGTAGATTATAACTGTTATTGTAATTTGTTATTGATAACAAGTTTTATGAAACGGGGCCCTGATGATCAAGCGACATAATCATGTTTGTTTGGGAAGGGACTTTCTACAACTTGTGAAAAGGAAGCCCAATCGACCCAGAAAGTGTTATATCACAGTCACACCCAACGAGATCGACATCAAACCGACACTAGACCGAACAAATATTACATCAAACTGAAAGGCCAGGGGGGCGTTTCATCAAGTGTCTTGTCCGTGATTTTTCCAACAAATTTGCTCTCAGCCAATCAGATGCAAGGATTTCAGTAGCTTATAACAGTTATTGCAACTTGTCATTGATGACAAGTTTTATGAAACAGGGCCCAGGAATAGGTCAACTTGGAATCGGTTTAGAGTCGGTGTGGCGGTGGGACTGAGGTATCAAGAAACGGTACTCACTGTTCTAGGTCTTTCATTTTCTGATTGAGGGCGTGGTTGAATATTGCCTTTTTGATGGTGCTACCGCTATCAACAGTTGTTCGTATCTGAAAGAGAAGTGGCATCAAACATCCTCTGAAAAAATATTTCAGTCAAGATTTGCATTGATCTTTGTGAAGTACCTGTAAACAAAAACATTTTCAATTTTTAATAGCGTGCCAATCTCTGCATTTCTTAATTGCATTGTGCCCGGAGGGTCGGTAAATGCAGGCAAAGCAAGCTGCTTGCAATGATATTCCTGGCCGACTTTTGATCCTAAATGCGCTCCTGCTTGTGAGTCATTATATGGAAATTTGCGGGGGTATTCTGAGTGATTTTTTTTTGTTTCTACGGATTGAAGCAAGCTAGCTCGGGTCTAACTCTGCGTCCAACTCGGCATGCACACTGCAAGCACTGGCATGCACTCGGCCTCCATTCGGCATCCAATCACTGGCCCCATGAACAATTATAGTTGCTGCTGAAAATGGGCTACCAGCTGTGTTTCTTTGTAATATATTTTATGCTTTGTATAAAACAAACAAACAAACTAAACTCAATATCCACTTGACATCAACTAGGTAAATTGAGAAAGGGGCTTCAGAGTGGGTTCTGATACGCCTGCGAAGTCTAGGAATTATTCATAACGTTTTTAGTTTGTATGATAAATGTGACTGAACAAAGGAATATAATGAAAAGAATCTTATCTCACGAATAAAAAAGAATTACGCTTACCCTATCGAAGAGTCGGTTATACAGTCTAGGCACCGCTGCGAAGACTGTTGGTTTGAGCTCCTGTGCATCATCGATGAGTTTCAGCATATCACCGCCAAAGTAACCAATTTGAAGACCTGTTATCATGACATTGTACTGAAACAAAAAAATAATGTGAAACGCTATGAAACATTATGATCACAGGATAGCTGACTCAATGAGTTTTCGCATGTCACCGCTGAAGTAATCCGATCTGAAGACCGGTTATCATGATATTGTACTGCAACAAATAAGAATGTGAAATGAAATATAAAAAATAGGGAATATTACAAGTATGATCGGAAGATACATGTTCAGATCAAATCCCAATCACATCGCCAAACCGACCTATTTTCGACAGAATGATTTCGGGTGATGTCGGTTTACTGTCATTCTTTCCAGTCGGTCTATTATCGGTGTTGTCTGCCTTTCACCGTGTTTGGAATCGGTTCCCGAATTCGTCAGGGTTTGATCTTTTGAACATGCTTGGAAAACCCTACATCTACAGAACACGAGGAAAAAAAAAAAAAAAAAAAAAAAAAAAAAAAAAAAAAAAGTACACTGTACATTTGAGTTCTCAGAGAATAATCATAAAAAGGAACGAAGTTGATCGTCTCGTAAAACAATCAAACAAACACCAAGCCATTAGGAAACTACGATAGGGAAAGATATCATTTAGAGTAGGAATACTGCATGAAACATGTTTTAATATTTATATCAGACGGTATTACTTAGATTTATATTAAAAAAGAAATCAAAATCATTTTTTAGCAAATGGCAAGAATACTTACGATGTTGCCTCTCTCATATACATGAGCTACGGGCAGCAGGGATAGGTGGACGTCTGTATGATCCATCATTTCACTGTCCTGTTTAAAAGTTTAGATAAACATCAGGGGAGGAATTTCAAAAAGTTGTTATCTTATCTGTATGTAAAATGTTATTAAACAATCTATCACCTTTTTTTAGCAGAACAATAAACGTCAGTAATGTTTGACAATATTTGTACAGAACATACAAAATAAGTTGGAACTAGCACATGGTCTAAGCAATTTGTAGAAATGATGATATCAATTATAGAAATAACACTAATTGAAATGATTAAAATTGATTTTGTAACGTGCATTTCAAGTTTATCGCTATGATTATGCTTCCACAGAGCAATATAAATTATTGTAATGTCTTTCGATCCGACAGGACTTCATCAACGCACGCTGCATTGCAATGAATAAATCATACCAGGTACGATACACCTGGGCCGAGAGAGGCTACTGTAAATATTATATACCGCGTCTAGTGACATACACACCAGCAGAGATTCGATCTCTCAATCTATCTATTGAAACTCAAGTGCAGGAACCACTAGATCTATATGACGGTGCTCCAGTAAATACATTTCATTCTGATATTTTGATTGACATTCGGAATTTAGAGACAGTCCACAAAAAATCAATCAAACTAACTCTACCCTATCACACCCCCCCCCCCCCACCCCCGAGAAGAAATGACAACACTTACCTGATATGTCGAAAATATAGCTGCATGGTTGGCAATATGATTTTTGTGTTTAAGAGGGACACCTTTCGGCAAACCTACGCATACAGAAAAAGGGATATAAAAACAGAATTATAAACATGCAAATCTTGCTTTAATCAAAATTGTCGTTATCTGACCAAACCGCACTTTCGTCTTAAACGAGCGGTTTTTTTTTTTTTTAATGTTACTTTTGTCTTGGTTTTTTTCTAACTATTACCTTATATACCTAAAAGTTTTTCTCTTAAAATGTTATATAATCGGTTATAATTATGCTCGTCATTATTCTATTTCTTTTCTTTTATTTTCTCCTATACTTTTGTGCAGGAGGGGAAGGGGATGGTTAACGGAATGACCCTATCTCCCTCAAAGTCCTGTCCATTTATGTTCAGTTTATCGTGTTAGGAGAAAATGAAAGATTCCAAATTCTAAAATGAAAAAGACATCCATTTGGACCTCTAAAAATATAACAAAGCGCACCTGTTGTCCCGCTGGTGAAGCAGATTGTGTTGATATCATCAGGCAAAGGGAGCTGAACATGAGGAAATATGATAAAATTAAAGAAAAATCATGACGCATGAAAGATTTTCACCTCCTCCCGCCAAGCCCATCCCCCCCCCCCCCCCCATCTTATCTTCAAATGTACACGGTCTAAAACCTCGTTCAATCTCTCTCTCTCTCTTATTTCCCCTTTCTTCTTTTATACGCACTTCATCTCCATCGGTATCTCCATTCTTCTTCCCTTCCACCTCATTAAACATCCAACCCCCAACTACTTATACCCCCTGCCCCTTATCGATAAATCGCTTGAAGTTTATGATCTTTTTTTTTCATCTTCTTCCTTTCTGCTTGGTTGTTGACAAAAATAAATGAAGAAATTACGAACAATGGTTGGCAAATGTGAAAATTTTAAGACCTATTTTAACGTATCCGGACAACTACCCCCTGGACAATTACCCCCCGGACAACCACCCCCGGAAAACCACCCCCTGGACGACTACCCCCCTAGGACAACTACCCCCCAGGACAACTACCCCCTAGGACAACTACCCCCCAGGACAATTACCCCCAGGACAATTACCCCCCAGGACAACTACCCCCCAGGACAATTACCCCCCGGACAATTACCCCCCGAACAACTACCCCCTGGACAGCTACCCCGGAAAAATTGTCCTGGGGGTAATTGTCCTGGGGGGTAGTTGTCCTGGGGGGTAGTTGTCCTGGGGGGTAATTGTCCTGGGGGGTAATTGTCATGGGGGGTAGTTGTCCTGGGGGGTAGTTGTCCTGGGGGGTAGATGTCCTAGGGGGTAGTCGTCCAGGGGGTGGTTTTCCGGGGGGTAGTTGTCCGGGGGTAGTTCTCTAGGGGGTAGTTGTCCTAGAATCCTATTTTAACCTTGTTGGTAAATCGAATAGAAAAAAAAAATGACATGACTTCTGTTTTAAACGTTGGAAAATTTCGGCTAACTTGTCGGCAAATTTGGTCTGACCCCCCCCCCCCCCCCCTCCATATCACCATCCAAACTACTGTACCACTTACTACAAGGTCGGCTGGCTTTTGGGTTCCGTGTAGTAAAACCTCTTCGAATGTGCACAGCTCTATTCCTTGGGCCTTGTAACGTTGTCTGAGGTCACTCATGCCCTCGGCCTCGAGATCCATGATGACCACGAGACGCAATGACGGCATCGCATCGGCGTGGTCGATGATCGACGTCGCTTTTTCGACGGTGTCGACGACGAGTGTCGACATTAGAGCTGTGGAGAATAGGAGAGAAAGGGGAAAGGGGATGATAATAATAATAATAATAATAAAAAACAACAAAAACACGAAAAATAATTGATAAGTTCTCATGTCATTGATACAATATATTGCAGGGGCGGAGGGGGGTCACGGGGGTCAACCTCCATCCTTTTTGGTTGCTTGTCATAATTTCCTATGGTTGTGTATCCCCCATTTTTTTATGTTGGAAAATATTTCTTTCCTTGTCAGACTTTATTGGGAATTTGACCCCTTTTTTTCTTTAAAAAAAATACTTGATCCGCCCCTGCATTTAATACTCAAAAGGAAAGAGGGTAAACAGAAAAAGCATCCTTTTAGAAAACAAACAAACAAAAATACATAATGACGTCGGCACAAAAGACATACACATGTAGATAAGAATGAAACAAAAATGATATGAAGATGCAGGAAAACAAAGACATAAAGGAAAGGGAAAAACAAAGGGTAATGGCAAGGCGTGCAAGAATATTCTCACATTCCTTGTGTTTACCAGAACTAAAAATCATAAAGCGGTTGTTTTTAATCACGAACGTTGGGCATCATAATAAGGGGGAGGTAGGCTATACCTGAGAAATTCCAACAAAATTAATCTTCTGTTTTCTGGTGTAAAATGTCTCGTGATGTGTGTAGATTATTAAACGCAGAAAATCTAGGAATTTGAGTTCTAATGTAGATAATTTAAGGAAATTTTGGAAAAAACCCCAATAGATATCCTTTGCCTTACCCAAATTTAAACATGTTTTCTGGAAATACATGTACGGTACTGATTGTTGTTGTTGCAGTGGACATTCTCTACTTATCCATAGGCATTTACATAAAACTACAAGTGTATTACTAGTATCCGATCTATAAAAAATGAAAATTATTCTGATTTTTCGTATTTTTTCACCAAAATCATGACTTTAAAAATTAATATTCAACATGCGATATAAGAAATACTAACAAAAGCTTAGGGGTGAAATTTATCACCTTCATGAACAGCTTTGTAAAAAAGACTTTTAATAGAATTAAGTTGAGAAATGGCAAAATGCAAAATGGTTGAATTTGACTGTGACTGTCTTCTTTCACCTTAAAATTGAGATTTGAATGTGTCTTTAAAACAAGGGTCTGTAATGCTCACATACTGAACGATAACAGTGTGATTTTCAATTGTTTTCATAAACATACAGATCTCATGTATACCGCCCCCTAATAGTACATGTAATACTTCATTTCAGAAACTAGGAAAGCATATGTATTATGTACATGTCGTACTATAGTTTTAATAAAAGATTTGCTCGGTCTCGCTTTCAAGTTTCCTGCCCTTACACTAGCGAGAAGACAGAAGGGAGGAAGAGAGAGAGAGAGAGAGAGAGAGAGAAGGGGGAGGAGTAAGGAGAGAGAGAGAGAGAGAGAGAGAGAGAGAGAGAGAGCGGAAAGAGAAGAGAAAGATGAGAAATAGGAGAAAGAGAGAAAGTGGCTTAAGTTTATACTTAGGCCGCTGCTTCATGGAAGCCATTCGTCAACCCCTAAGTCCCGTATAAATTACTATATTTATGCAACAAAATAAACAAACAAAACTCTTTACTGGCATGAAATGAGCATCAGAAATCAATTCTATCGAGTCTGTGTTTGTATTTGCATCTAGTCCCAGAACTATGGTGATTAGTAGGATTAAAAGAGGGCGACATTAGGCTCTCCATAATTCTGTGGCAATAATCTACTACACACTTAGGCGGGGGCTTAAAGTTAGGCGCCTTTCGAGAATACGGGCCATCAAGTGCATTAATCACCATCTTTCACACTATGTAATTCAAAAGAAATTCACAACCTGAATCAACCTCACATTTCAACCATTACTGGTTCTCTCGACTTTCAAGCGCAAATCGGAACTCACCTCACAAATTCCAAACTTTCTCTAAAAAATAACATCTTTCACGAAAAGCGCAACATCTATTCCTCTCTTACAAGTTATTCATAACCTATCACACAAACGCATTTGTAAACACACGCACATACGCACACACTCTTCAATCACAGCATGATAATGAATAAAATAACGAGAAGAGACACAATCATCATGAGGTTGTATTGCCGATTCTTTGTTCGATGAGGTTTAAAACAAGTATACTTGTATTACTGTTTTCTCTTACATATATAAAACCAAAAAGTGATTCCGTAAAATTCATATTGCAGGTAATGAAAAACCAGATATTGCAGATAAAGTACACGTACACTTCTTCGTATAAAAAGTACGATTTGCACATTATTTGTTCGCAAAAAAGGACTAAAACTATAATGAACAGTGTTCAGCCATCGGACTTTTTAATTTAAGAATATGTTCGATAAGCATTTTTTTTTCTTTTTAGATAGAGGAAATTTGTTATAGTCATATTTCTTTTTTTGTTCAAGTTTTGCTAAAAATATTACACAAGGATGATGTGGTATAACGAGTGCGTTTATGATACGAATTTTTATCGTCAGGAAAAATATGGCTCATACATATTTCGTTTGCTGTTCAAATCTGTGATGAAAAGATTATACATGTAATTTATAAAATGTCCATTTGAAACGGAATTTTGCAGATGAGTTGTTCGATAGGCTGACTTTTGCCTTCAGCTCTCATGGCTGAGATCTAAAAACGCTGAGGTGTTTAATACTCCTCATCCTCCTCTTCCCCTGGATCATCGGCAGAGTCGACACCGACTTCTTCGTAGTCCTTCTCAAGGGCAGCGAGATCCTCACGAGCCTCGGAGAACTCTCCCTCTTCCATACCCTCTCCGACGTACCAGTGGACGAAGGCGCGCTTGGCGTACATCAGATCGAACTTGTGGTCGAGACGGGCCCAGGCCTCGGCGATGGCGGTGGTGTTGCTCAACATGCAGACGGCACGCTGAACCTTGGCCAGGTCGCCACCGGGAACGACGGTGGGTGGCTGGTAGTTGATACCCACCTTAAAGCCGGTGGGGCACCAGTCGACGAACTGGATGGTGCGCTTAGTCTTGATGGCGGCGATGGCAGCGTTGACATCCTTGGGGACAACATCACCACGGTACAGGAGACAACATGCCATGTACTTCCCATGACGAGGATCGCACTTCACCATCTGGTTGGCTGGCTCGAAGCAGGCGTTGGTGATCTCTGCCACGCTCAGCTGCTCGTGGTAGGCCTTCTCGGCGGAGATGACTGGAGCGTAGGTAGCCAGAGGGAAATGGATACGCGGGTAGGGCACCAAGTTGGTCTGGAACTCAGTCAGGTCGACGTTGAGGGCGCCATCAAACCGCAGAGAAGCGGTGATGGAGGAAACAATCTGGCCGATGAGACGGTTCAGGTTGGTGTAGGTCGGGCGTTCGATGTCGAGGTTGCGACGGCAGATGTCGTAGATGGCCTCGTTGTCGACCATGAAGGCGCAGTCGGAATGCTCCAGGGTGGTATGGGTGGTGAGGATGGCGTTGTAGGGCTCGACCACAGCTGTAGCGATCTGAGGAGCTGGGTAGATGGCGAACTCCAGTTTGGACTTCTTGCCGTAGTCCACAGAGAGCCGCTCCATGAGAAGGGAGGAGAACCCAGAGCCAGTACCGCCACCAAAACTGTGAAAGATGAGGAATCCCTGGAGTCCTGTGCATTGGTCAGCCTGAAAAGTGAAAAGGGGGAAAAAAGTTAAATATTCCATCTACACGTTTTGTCAGTCTATTTATTTCAATGCCCGACTCGCATTTCTTGATAACGGATGGAAAACATTATTTTGCTGTAGAGTAAACCGATTTATTTTATCATTTTGTCCTTTATATTTAGTGTGACTTTATTTGTCATTTTTATGGTTCATATTATGTACATGTTTTATGTTTGTTATGTTACATATTGAAAAGTAATGAGCAATACTTAATAAAGATATTTTTCTAGAAACAAAATATAGTGCAGTAAATACATTTAAACTCAATTCAATGCAATGTCGCCCTCTCTCGTCGTTACACTTACCAGTTTCCTGATCCTGTCGAGAACATTGTCGATTTGTTCCTTGCCGACCGTGTAGTGACCACGGGCGTAGTTGTTGGCAGCATCCTCCTTACCGGTGATCAACTGCTCAGGGTGGAAGAGCTGACGGTAGGTGCCGGTACGGACTTCATCTAAAAATTTAAAAAAATATGATCGAAAATGTAAATGTAATGTTTTCTCGAGCCTTCATTAAACCATTTCCACAATTTATATAAAAAAATTATACCGTTGCAATCAAATCCCCTTGTTGCTTACATAAAGTTACATGAAATGTGTTCTAACGTTAAAAAAACCCCTTAACAAGGGTGTTCTAACGTAAAAAAAAAAAAAAACCTTAACAATTATTCTCACAATTTAGGTAAAAGAATTATACCTTATGCAATTCCATACCTCCGAAGTTATATCGGAATTTTGTTCATTTTTTTTTTGCTCCTTCATAAAACCATATTTATAATTTACACGAAAGAATTATAGCTGTATAGCAATTAAATCCTCCCATTTCTTATATACCAAATTATATATCAAATTTTTAATTTTGTTTCCTATTTTTTATTGATACTTTTTCACAATCATAACATAATTACACCTTTTGTAATTAAATCCTCTCTTTTCTTACATCAAGACGAAATACTTAATTTCGAGTTCTCATCTTACCGACTACGGTTGGCTCGAGGTCGACGAAGACGGCACGGGGAACGTGCTTGCCAGCTCCAGTCTCACTGAAGAAGGTGTTGAAGGAGTCATCACCACCTCCGATGGTCTTGTCAGAGGGCATCTGGCCATCAGGCTGGATGCCGTGCTCCAAACAGTATAACTCCCAGCAGGCATTGCCCATCTGGACACCGGCTTGGCCGACATGGACTGAGATACATTCACGCTGCAATCAAGATATAATATTGAATAAAAGAGACAATAAAAATAAAGAAATATCCAACATGACACATTCAACGCCCCTTTTCAGAAGAAAAAGAGGAGACCCCACAATAAAAAACCCCCAAACAAACAAAACACACAATGAGTAAAATGAGGATTCTAACAAGAAAGGTATGATAAATATATACTGGAAAATAGTCACAACTGATTTAAGTTGTTTTTTAGGAGAAAACTTGTATTCCTAGATATTAATAAGGATATTATTTAGGATCAGTTCTCCCTCCGTTCGCGCTATTTCAGGAGTCGGTAATAATCCAAACCTTGCTAATATTATTACATCTTAAATCTAGTCCTCAACTTTGTAACAATTAAGACTTAAATTTCAATTCCTTGACATTACTGTAATTAATTGGCTTTCATCAGCAATTTATCATCATCTGGATCTGTATTTTTCAATTAATGAATTATAAACATATGACATGTAAGGCTTGAAAAAAGACCAAGTGCTGCATTGCTAGCTTAATTGATTGCAGTGTTTCGATTCCTTAATTGCAAACAAAACCCACAGCATAACTGTGTAAACTACATAGGTTGATTTCAGCTTGAAATCTACTATACCCACAGCAGATGTTCGCAATCGATCAGTTTCACATTCCTTCATCCATGTAGATGACTGTAATATACTGCCATGAAACTTTCAAAGCATAATTTGCTAACGAATTTGCAAACGGAGTTACTATAATTACTACGAAATATCAACCGCTAAATTCAGTTCATATAAACACATTTGCATGACTTTATCGCTTACTATAAAAGCTATACTATGAATAGAATCTGACGTAATGCCCACTTATGCATATGAAATACATGGTTTCTCCTACTTCCCTTCACCTCAGAACTACATGTATTCCTGCAATCTTGCTGCATTTAAGCATGATTTATGATAAACAGAAAAGTAAGAAGGAGAAGAAGAAGAAGAAGGAGAAGAAGAAGGAGAAGAAGGAGGAGAAGAAGGAGAAGAAGGAGGAGAAGAAGTAGAAGGAGAAGAAGAAGATGAAGATGAAGAAGAAGATGAAGATGAAGAAGAAGAAAAAAAAAAGGAGAAGGAAAAGGAGAAGAAAAACCCTCGGGCATTACAAATTTCTTTCTATATAGGTGCAATATTTGATTCACTATTTGATTCACGGAAACCGATACTATGCTACTTATGATCATGAATGTATATACAATACCACATAATTCATATTATCTTTTATAGGCCTTTTATTGTCATTGTAATTTGCGCCGTACTTAATTCATATCCATATAATCAGACCATTTTGTTGCGGGTGGTTCTTCTTCGCCCAAAGAAAATAGTTAAGTATTTCACAATATGAGTACCGGACAGAAAATACCCGCATTATTAATTTGATCACATAACTTCTAGAAAACACATTACAGACGGCCTTCCTGCCTTTCCCCGCAGCATGCTAAATAGGAATATTTTGGCGCGAAATTTACAACCGTTTTCATTCCACACCATGCATTGTGTGTACGTTTATATAGGGTATTTTGACCGCCTGCCATGTGGAAATTCTTATTTCCTTGACATTTTTTTTCTCCACATTTCCTGCTTCTGACATCTACAAGGCTCGAGTTTCAAGGCAAGTGAATGTCTGCCGTCTCTCTGTTGATGGATTTAGCGGTTCTTTTGACAAGGAAATGCCGCCATTTTTTATTTAGATAGCTCAATATACTTCAGAAACAACATGCTGTTCACAAAATCGTATATTTTTCCCTCCATTTGTCTTCTATTTGCTGTCACTGCACTGAATTTTGTAAAACACAATAAGTCCTGAAATTCTCCCTGAGTCTATGAAATTGAAATTCAAAATTCACCTGTATCTTACCCCCATCCTAATATAGAGTAAACTTTAACACTGGGAATTCGAGTGATGCATTTATAATTCTCTTAAAGATAATAGCATCTTGCATGACAGAAGAGTAAAAGTGTGGGACTGACTCGCCAGGAGGGGAAAGGATTGAGTCAAGAACAGTCTGAAAGAGTAGACTATATAGAGAAAATGCCAACCAATGTGATGCACTTTCCACTCAAAAGCAATTGTATAAATTTTCTTCCCTTGAAAAAAAACCATAATTTGAAGTCTTTCTTTCTCTTCCATTGTCACACCATGCATGCATATATGGAGTCCTCCTTCATACTTTCGGCGCTTGAATAAACAGAGAAAAGGAAATAGAATTCCCAGTTGTAGTTTCATTGCTTGTTTGATTTTCCTTTTGATTTTTTCTCGCATTTTTTCTCATTTTGTATCAAATACTGGAGGCATTGTTCATTGTCCTTCATGGCATTGTGTAAGAGACGTGATTCTTTTTTTTTTTTTTAGAAAAGGGGCGGGAGAGAGAGAGAGAGAGAGAGAGAGAGGGAGAGAGAGAGAGAGAGAGAGAGAGAGCGGAGTAGAAAAGCAGACATGAGAGAGAGAGACAGAGAGGGAGAGAGAGAGAGAGACGCCCACACCATATTTGGATTCGAATTCGGATTCAATGCCATCTTTTTCTCTTCAAATGGGTTTTCCGCATGTTTTCAAGTGCTGGCTGTTGAAATTACAAATTCAATCAGCCGAACTGCCTAGCGAGCCGTGCATGAATTTGTACAACGTGGCAAACGTGAGAATCATATACCCCACCCCCATGCATTTCACAAAATTACAAACTGGTTAAAATTTCCATGTACACCATGCAAGGGGACGTGGTTGGGATAATAATACAGATGGCTATTCTTATTATTTTTCCTTTTTCTTTTCAGTATTTCTTTCAAGATCACATACTACAGCCCAAAATTTTGTGAAAACGTTAATGGCCGGCGGCCGGCAAGCATTCTTTTAAAAGCATCAATCCTGTCAATATCGCACTAAGATAAGAATTCATCGAATTAGATATGCACAAATTCTGATTAAAAAAAAGAGAGATTTATCATGAGATGGACATTGCAAGGATGTGGCGATGCAGTGTAAGTTGTAAATTTCTAAATCTTTTCATGGACGAATAGCAATTGTAATCGAGTACTAATCTATGGAGATTAATGATCATGCATTATTTAAAAAAGGCAGCTATTGATATAAAGGAGATTATAAATATAATTCAAACATGATTAACTATACAAAGATATCACAGCAAACCTATAGAGCTGTGGTTTATTATCAGATTATATATTAATTAAAATTAATCTTCATCTAAAACACAAATAAATATCCTGATTATATTATAGCCCATAATAATATTATACCAATTACCATGAAACTTCCAATCCAAAGCAGTGACCATGCAGGTCAATATTGTCTTAAAAACTATTTAGACATAAATATGAACATGATTAACCAAACTCCGATTTTTATCATGTTTTTGTGACTGCATCAGTCTGCATGTCATGGCATGTGAGAATGTTGAGAAAATCATCATCATCAACCTAAATTACCTATATTAAACCGAAAATTTCCTGAACATTTGTCAGTCAATGAGAGTGAATACTGAATAAACAAAATAAGTAATGCGTGAGCACATCAAAACATGCAGAAGGCATGCAGAGTATGTGAAACATCTCTCGCTCTCTCATTCCACCATCCATCCTCCTCCCATATTCTCCTCCACGTGTTTCATTCATTCTCCATTAAAAGAGAAGCAAGCCGCGACACACCCTAAACTTCCTCTCGCTCCGTCGCACTCGACAGCTGCGCAACCACAAAAATGATCAACGAAATCGTCCTAAAATTCCAATTTCTTCAAATCAAATACGACTTTCCTTTTCACAGTAGCATAAACATGACTGGTGGAGTTTATCAATTTGATTTTCAATAGAAAAAAATTATATATACTCACCATTTTGATAGATTTTGGAGAGCTTGGACAACTGCACTGTCGTAAGGTGAGCTTGCAGACGTCGTTTGATACCGATAGATGAATCACTCCCGCTTTTGTAGATGTATAATTTCTCGCTCTCCGTTTGCCGCCCGCGCATTTTTTCTCACTAGTCTTTCAACGAAACCTTCTCATTCAATTTCAATCATTGCGGCAGCTTGAGGATTACGCAGAAGTTGAATATCACATGGAAATATAATTTTTTTTTCAGTATTATGAGCAATTGCTTTCACATACTTAAATGTTAGTTTCTGTTAATGTGGAAACAAAGTAATGAATTTATGTGACCGATATGGCTTAATTGATATTGGTCTGCAAAATGAAAACTAATAATTATATTCCTCACCACCTGCAGGTAGAATATAGGCCTGTCTGGCATGTAGCAGGGAGATAAAAACTCCCATCTCTATATACGTACCATGCCCTATCACAAAAACGAACCTCGATATTTCTGTTGAGTATTTTACCACGTTTATTCTATTGAAAGTGCTAAAAAGAAAAGAGAAAGAAGGACGAGGGGGGAGGGAGGGAGAGAGAGAGAGAGAGAGAGGGGGGGGGGGCAATGCGGTAGTGATAGTTGGGGGGGGGGGGAGGGATGGGGTGGCCACGTTAGGTTCAACTATATTCAGATAGAGCTCCATCATGCATCATAATTATTATTGTATTTATAGAAAGAAGAAAGCAAGAGAGCGAAAATGTATACATACAGCGTATACATGTACATGCTCCAAACCCGGGGCTCCTAACCGAGAGCCAATTAGCTCGCAGTGGCTACCATCCCTATATGCATGTATGCATGGTAATTATTTCGACCACTATCATTGCACTGCATGGTTTACAAACTAGTATTTCTATGTATGCGGGTATAAAATGTGTGTGTAAAGAATATAATTGTGCATAATATCGCATGGACGATTGACAGTTATATGCATGAGACACACTCCTTTCCCTTTACACACAAAATACCAGTTATTTTCTTTGGCGCGAAAAAGCAGGAAATCGTTTAGTTACAAAGCGAACCTTCTCGGATAATTGCACACGTCACAACACGCTCGAGTTCTGATTGGTGGACGCTTATCATTTTCTTTTTAATGATAACAATATGTCGACAGTCGATGAGTATGCTTTAGAAAAATGCAATTTGACCTTTTAATTCGGACGAAGTTGCAGATTTTTTTGGCAACGGAACAAATCAGATTTTGTTTTGATTCATGTTTAAATTTATGAATGGACGAAGGAAATGTATCAAAGATTACTATATTTGATACAGCTACCGTCACGTGCATGTATACCACGCAGGTCATGTAATTAGACCTTTATCTCTTTTTAAATATAGATAAAAAGAAGCTAAAATAATAACAATAACAACAACAACAACAAAAATATATAAAACGAACAAAATCAAGTAGGCGCGGTAAGAGATAGACTTTGGGCCCGTGGGGAGGGGAAAAACCCTGTGCTTTTCACTGGAATATTATGGGGTAAAATTAATAGGTAAGGCATACTGCATTTCTAAAAAGAAATATTTTCGGAAACCAATAAAAATATCTACTTCCACTGTCTTCATTCGCCATTTACTGTTTCAGCAGATTTTCTTTCTCAACTCAGCCTTACCCCTATCATTCTCTCTCTCTCTCTCTCTCTTTCTCTCTCTGTCATTCTCTCGCTAATATCGTTAGGAATGTGTTCTCTTGTTCATCTCAGATCTTTTCCTCATTCTTCAATCTAGGACCGAACGTCTGAAACCTAAAAATAAACTACGATGTATATGCTGAAAATAGAGAAAATAAGTATTCGCCACGAAGAGCACGCTTCGTATACTAACAGTTTAGCCTGAGTCATCATGTAAAATGGTACCAGTTGGTGACGTGTCAGTGTATAAACAGGGTAACTTGATTTGTATCAATTATTAATGATGAAAAACCCCGCAATGTGAATCACTGCCATGGTTAAAAACAGAAAACAGGTGAAAATGGGACAGGTGTAAATTAGGGCTGGTCACATATAACATATAAGGTGACACATTTGCTCCTGCGACATTTGCTCCGCCGTCCATATCTCGGAAGGTCAAAGGTTAAGATCAAGGTCATGATTTAGGATTAAAGGGACCGAAAAGTCGCAAATCGTGGTGTTTTGGAGCTTGGCCCGGCTCGGGTAACATTCAGGAATCTCCGTACATCTTCGGTAAACGAGCACGCAACTGCAGTGATACGCATTCGACCGAAGAAAGACGAACTGAACAACCCAACTGACAAACTACCCCACCCTCGACGGCAATTTTGTTCGCTGCTCCAAGATTGTTGTTATGCACGGCCTTGCAATAGGGGCAAGCGAATGAAATTGAACGTACGTGGATATCGAGCGGTGGCTCCCTTTAACGTGGCAAAGTTTGACCGGAGCAGTCGTCATAGGAGCAAATGTCATGGAACCAACATATAACGATAACGAGATTTTCAATTAAAGGTGATGATTTGTGTGAAAGCAGAAAAATCTGCTTCTCTGATTTTTCCTCTTTCTTTCAAAGCAACTTGCTATTAAGGTTGGATTTCCCTTTAATGAATAATCTCGTTATCGTTATCGTTATCGTTATCGGACAAATGTGACAAGCCCTTAAGGGTTGTGCGACACATACTCCGGCGACCATTTCTCCGCCGTCAATATCCTACAATTACCGAATTCCTAACGTCAACATTTTGACCAAACATTGTACCTAACCATAGGCGTAACCATAACCCTACATATTTGACGAAATAAAAGCCCGGAGCAAAATTCGGAGCACTGGTGTCTAGTTAGTGGTGGGCGAAGGGGGCCACTCGCTGCTGTTGATCTTTGGTCACTTATCTTTTTAATCATAAGAAAAAGAGAAAGAAAGGGATTTCGTTGTGAGGTTGTATACCTGTCCTTCACCCTGTAGTCTAAAATGAAGTAATGAAATTTATTAGGCCTTCTGTATTACTCAAAAATCTTTCGCGAGTTGCTAACGACAGCCAATTGCGGTAAGATCTCATCGCATACGATCTGCATATTGAGACAATTTTTAACGAGCTAGTGAAGCATAAATTGTCTATTTGTCTATGTTGTCAGACTTCCTCATTAATTATAGACTTTAAAAAAAGAGGGGGGGGGGGGAGAATTCACAGTCTTTTGTGCAAAATGTTCTACAGCTGGGAATGTGTGCGATGATTAATATAAACACACATCAGATATGTTTTGAATGATGTTTCCTTGATCTGTAGTCGTCTGGTCTGTGTTTCAAAAGTACCACCACTCCAAGTCCAACCATCTCGAAACATTGCTAAAACGGCTTGCGCCAGCTACGTTAATCAGCAACACAATTTTCTGTCATTTCTCATAGAAATAGCGAACGCAGAGCGGCTTCAAGTATCTTCACCACCTCGTGACTCGATCCATTATATTTTCTCAGCATTATCATCGTCACTATCAGCACCACAGCATCAACAAAATCATCATCATCATCAACACCATTAAAGCAGTTTTCATCATCATCATCATCATCATCATCATGATCATCATCATAATCGTCATCATCAGTCATCATCATGATCATCATCATAATCGTCATCATCATGATGATCACCATCTTCATCATCACCGCCACCACTATTAACATGATAATTCTAATCATTATTATAATGATTAAGATTAGGATGATAATGGTGATGGCAGTCATCTCTCTTTATCGTCATCACCTTCATCGTCGCAGTCATCATCGTCTTCATCAGCATTATCATTGCTCATATCATAACTGCAATAAATGGAGCAATAGCTTGACATTGTTGTCGATATCTTCTTGTAATAATTATTATCATACCTACCACCACCAATAATAATTTCAATAGATTTACATCTTCGTGATGAACGATAATGACAAAACATTACATTCTCATAAAACTCTTGCTGAAACAAAACTTCAACCTTGAACAACTATTTTGAAATACCTAATCACAATCACACTCATTAATTTGGCTCTCCAGACGGATTATTTTAAAACAGTAATCAGACATTAACACGCATGTTTAGTTTAAAATAAAATCGTTGAACTTACTCTTGTTGACGATGTATCGGCAGGACTCCCATCCAAGACTGTTGTACAAGGGCACAGATATCATGGAGTAATGGACGCATGCTATGTCTGCGATTGTCCACTGGAATGATACAAATCATATATCTTCCGGTCAGTTATTTGATTTATAATCTATTTAATTCAAATCATGAAGTCAAATATAATATCTGATTGAATCCGTTTGATCTAGTTTATTAACAAGGGAAATGCCCAGGGCAGTCTCGCCTGCATTGCGCAATTATCGGGGCAAAATTTTCACTTGGTGAAAAAATCAGAGGTTGGGGCACTTAAAGGGGTGATGCCCCAATCAAACAACAACCAATCTCTTCCATCTGTCAATCCACCCATCGATCCATTCATTCATCAAACAGACAATCCATCAATCAACACCTAGCTCTTAAAGAAGTAAATTTTAAATTATCAGAAAATACATAATAATGATATAATAATATTCTTTATTTATATAGCGCCTAATACATCTACGATGTCTCTAAGCGCTTTACAGACATATTATTACCCCGGTCATCGGATTCATGGCTTGCCCGCAAACAATGTATGCACCTTCTCCACTCCCTGGGAAGCATTCCAGCCACAATAACTTTCGCATCCTATCGGGTACCCATTTTACACCTGGGTGCAGAGAAGCAATGTACATAAAATGTCTTGTGCCGTGCCGGGGATCGAACCCACGACCTTCGCATCTCCAGTCATGTAGCTCTTTCCATTTCTCTTTCAGTCAATTCCATGCATCAAACCACTCATCGTACCATAGACGTTCGATTGGTCTCTGTAGATTCCCCAACAATGTCAATGGCGAGGTGCGGGGGGGGGGGGGGGGGGGAGGGGTGTCTCCCCTAATTTTCCGAAAAAAATTCATAAGCAAAAAAAAAGAAAGAAAAAAGAACAAACAAAAAAACAAAAAACAAAACAATAAACAACAACAAAAATATTCGAAATCCAGCACATGATTTTTAAGAAAATGGCATCGGGTTATAACATTTTAAATATGCCCACATCGAAAATTGGCAAACACTTTCAGTAGCATTTTCGTGTGTTCTTTTTTGTTCTCCTTTTGTGTGAAAAATATCTCGTCTTTCAATCTACTGCGCCACCCCCATCCCTTCAAAGAATCCTCAAGCCGCCACTGATACTACCAATCTATCATCTGTGAGGAAAATCTAACTATTCAACCATTAATTCACTAATTTATCAGATTGCAGGGCTTGTTGTTGAAGATGGCAAAATGATCATCAGACAATGTGCATGTACTTGTCGTAGATGGGGTGCTTTCTTTTCGCGCAGAGCTATCCATACTTTCGCGATCCGTTCGCAAAAAGAAAAGCAGCATTTCATCATAGCAGCACTTTTCTACTCACATCTACTTTTCAAGCCTTTGAAAAAAATACAACATATTGCATAAATTAAACACATCCATCACAATCGTCATAAAATTACTGTCAGCACTACTAACATTATAATCATTACCATCATAGTCTTCATCAAAATTACAACCACCATAATAGCCATCATTACAATCATCACAATTGCAATCATCATCACCATCATCATGACCATCAAGACAGTCATTATCATCATCATCGTCCTGATTATCATTCCCATTATCACAAAGTAAAAAAAAAAAAAAAAAAAAAAACACGACGACGACCACCACCATCATCATTACAATCAACAAAGCAATTACCATTAACATCAAGTCAAAAACAGCATCATCATAATCATCATTAATACATTATCATAATTTTCATTTTTAATTTTTCATTTTTAATAATAAAAAAACAACAACAAAAAACACTCACACACACGTGTTGATATGCCAAACATCATTTATGTATGTAATGTACGATAAAAGAGCAGCGTAGATAAATGCCTTGCTCAAGGGCACATTAAAGTGCCGCAGCGGGGATTGAACCCACGATCCTTGCGTTTCCAGTCGAGTGCTTTTAACCACTCAGCCTCGTCACCTCTATTATCATCATTATCACCAACACCACCATCACCACCACCACCACCACCACCATCACCAGTGACAGTTCTTACCTCTGGTCTATTTTGAGAGAAGATACCCACGCACGAACCAGGCTGGTTTCCGTGTGCCATCAGACCCGATCCCAGGAGTCGAGCTTTCTCTTCTACCTGCGTGGGTGAAGGTCGTGTCATTTTTTACGAAGAATATATAACATTCTTATCATATCAAACATACTACACAATAAAGTAAAAAGGGAAAGCTACTCGGCCTGCATAGATACATAATGTTACAATTTCCGGACTGTTAATGCCCTGAACATAGTGTCCTAATAAACTCTGATGAATTCTGAACTATGGGATATGCATTCACAGTAAATATGGAACTGTAATCGCCAATACCGAATATCCTTCGATGTGATTATAATAGGCAAACGTATCTGGCAAGATATTTATCATTCCTATTTCGCTAAATTTTGGAACCTATATCAATGTTATGTATAATTTTCAAATTATTATTTTTTTCTACCATTTTTTTTTTTTTTTTTTTTTTTTTTTGGGGGGGGGGGGTGAAAAAAATACCCTTATAAGAATTTAACAAATAGTTCATTATAAAACTTCAAGGACAGAAGCCTCATTTATGACCGGCTTCACATACCTATAAACGTTCACAAGATCAATTCAACATAACAGAAGCAAATCGAGTAAATTGACCTGGGGGTGTTTCATAAAGCTGATCGTAAAGTTACGCATGACTTTACGAACGACTTAAATATGACAAGCCAAATGGGATGCTCAATCAGTTTTAACTGCATCAACTAAAGTTGAACTATGCAGATGTAGATTAACATTATTCTAGCAAACATTCTTAATACAAAGTATATTTTTTGCCATAATTTAATTGAGGTTATAGGAAATACAGTCACACTTTGTTAAAACATCAGGAAAAAATTTGGGCATCCTATCCGGCACTTCATATTCAAGTCGGTCGTAAAGTCATGCGTAACTTTACGAACAGCTTTATGACACCCCCCCCCCCCCGGTTTACATTTTCATTAATGCCTTTCATTCATTCATTCATTCAAAACGGGGTCATAGGGAACGTTTTCTTCTACATATGATTCTTGAAGGTCTTACCTGTGAATATGTCATCCATTCATATGATCTGTTGGGACCGGTACGGGCTCCCAGGAAGTTCCCATCATCTGAAGACGGACAGAAAGACGAGGACCGTTAAAGGCATCGTACAGTACATTGTTAGCATTTTAAAGCCATACAATGATATTTTAAATATGAAGCATCAGGGGAGCGTTTCATCAAGTGTTTTGTCAGTGATTTTTACCGACAACTGTTATAAGCTACTGAAATCCTTGCATCTGACTGGCTGAGAGCAAATTTGTCGGTAAAAATCTCTAACAAAACACTTGATAAAACGCTCCCCAGAATACTACTTTTGATTCTTTTTGAAGCTCAAACCAATTGTATAGAATGGCAGGACCCGTGGAAGGGGGGGGGGGGGGGGGGGGGCTTGGACAACTTGTGCAGTTAATCTCCTTTTGAGCTCAACATATATAATGGGAAAATGTATTTTACACCACATTATGTCGAGTTCAGGAGGAGACAAGGAGCACCCTGAGAGATAATGAGGAAAATCTGAAAATCTGTGTACAAAACAAATGGAGAGTTGTTCACAAAATCAGCCATTTTGAAGCAATTTTGCCAATTTGAGGATCCCCATAGAAAGTAAAACGAGACTTTTCAAACTTCCATAACTCTCTCATTTTTAAACCAATTTTAATGAAACTTTTTGTGAAGTGCTTCTCTGAATTTTCACTTTCCAATAACATTGATTCTCTCCTTGGGTTTTGGTCTTCTTTAAGAGTCATTTATATAGTAAAATCGAAATCACGACCTATTGCGAGCCTTCTAGTCGGAGGAAAGACCAAATCGGCTCCGAATCGTAGTGACGTCGGAGCAGTCCTGCGATTATCAACGATTTGAAACTGATTTGACCACTATTCCGGGTATAAGGCTGACATCGCACCAATTTTCTATTTCATTCTATCCTATATTATTATTGTTCACAACCAGGTAGATTTTATGTGTAAAAATGTCTATACTGAATGCTATTGCGATTTATTTCCAAAATCAGATCGCAGTCGATCGTACGGTGGGCGGGAAGGAAGCCCCCAGTATAGCAATACTCCGTTGAAGGACTCTCTTCATTGACTGGTGTTGAGACAAGATGAACTGATGATGACGTCAAACGTTTGCTTACAATTGTATTTATTCAGCGTGTAGGACCATGGACATGGCGGACCCTCCTTTTCGACCCTGTCCACGACATTCATATCTACTGAATCTAAAGTTCACGAAAAGTTTATGTACGACACGCTAGTTGTTTGCACTGCATACACATCTGCAGCGTTCAAACATGAGCTCGATAGTCAAGAGATAAGTCAGATAAATTAACCGACTCGGATTTATCACTTCACTACAGATATACTTTGGCTAATCACATACCAGTGACTTGAATACTAGTATAAACACATGTCAACAACAAAAAAAAAAAAATACAGATGAAAAAGGAGAGGGGGTAGGGGCAGCTTATAAAAGAAATGAATAAGAACTAAAATTAATACAAAGCAAATACCAAATAATGACAGTAAAACCAAAAGAAGAAGAAGAAGAAGAAGAAAAAAAAAAAAGAAGCTAGGACCAAAATAAAATAAATACAGCCTTCTAGACTAAAATGTAAACAATGCATTGAAGCATCTCAAACATTCTCCATGGCTTGACAAGACGTATATACATGGATATGAGTAACACAAACACAATCCTGTCTTCAGCTGAGTTGAGTGTATGATACCATCCCTTTCAAATTTCTTCGATTCGATTTTCTTTTTCTTTTCCGACGCTCGTCGGCAAGTCAAAATGAAATGAAATTGTGATGACCCTACATTATTTTTTTGCTCATCATAAAAATTTCCGCTTAGCTATGAGCAGATTTGATTCAAACCCCTCACTGTCCCCCCCCCCCCTCCCCCACTTCCCATTCAAAATGGGCTAGTGACGCTCCTGTTGGCTGTGAATGTAAGTGTGAGTGTGGCTTGTTATTAACGTGAAGTTGTATCTTCACTGATTTGTTATACGCCAGGGACTGTATCATTCGAATTCTTCTACACACTACTAGTATTCTCCATATTTCTGTTATTAGGGGATTCAACTTGGACTTACTCGATACTTTTTGACCTCTCTTGAACGCGTCATACACGGTGGCTACTTCACTGTAGAACTGGCTAGGATTATAACAAGCCTCGTTGATGAAGGAACTCACACGGATTCTTTCAGGACCCTGCCAAATTAGAATTTTTCAGTGATTAAAGAAGACATACATGTAAATATATACTTGTATTTTATACAGAGAAATGACTGTAAACGAGCTTGCTTGAAAAATGGGAGACCGCGTCAGGAAGAGAGAGAGAGAGAGAGGGGGGGGGGGGTGGGATGTGGATATTATAAGTAATCTTATCTTGAATTACGATAGCTTCAAATCAAATTTGGGTTAATCTTTTCAGAGGAATATTCATTGTTTCCAAGTTTGAATCTACTTCCAGATTAATGCAGCACAGTCCAGTCCAAAAATTACTTGGTTTTAATTGAAGCAGAGAAATCAGACCTACAGATCAAAAGAAGTTTTATAAAAATCGGAGTACTAACAAGAAAGTTATGAATTTTTTAGTGGCATGAAAAACTAGGGAAAATCCTGAAAATCACTAGACAAATTGGCAACTAAGTCATGAAATTGTGACGTCATTGGCTCACAACTAACCAATTATTTTGTTTATATTCATAATATAGATTTTAAATTTTTGTCCAAGAATATGATTCCCTCATTACTTGAGTCTTGAACCAACTTATATTAATTTTACACTAATGTTTTTTCATGTACACAACGAAATTACAAAAAATAATGAAGCAAGAGCATGTATCCACAGACTTACTGACAGACCTACTAACATACAGACTGACCGAAGAACTGACAGACAGACATCTTTGGTGACAGAGGAATATTTTGTAATTTTCATTGTGACTCAACATCACGATTCAGCTTTTGTCTCAAAATAGTTTTATTTTAACACCAATTGTTTTAAATCATTTATTTCGATCTACACGATGCAGTTTTTGAGTATAGGCTACAGATTAAAAATAAAAAAGATAGTTGCTTGCTGACTGTTATGTTCAATTTTTTTCACAGAGAAATAAATGCCGTGTCATTTATCAATCATGGGACCAAATAAAAGCAACAAAAACAAAACAAAACAAAACAAAACAAAAAAGAAAAAAAGAAAAAAAAAAGAAGAAAAAAAAAAAAAACACCTTGGGATAATGGAGCCCAATAAATCCTGTAAACTAGCACATCAATGATGTGGCGCTCATCCGGCATGCAGCAAAGAAATTGATGCAATTTGTACTTTGAACACAGTAGACATTGTAATGAATCGATGAAATGTACACGTATTGGTTACATGCATGTACAGATGATGAAGTGCCTTTTGCAGATCTGGCTAAATGTGGTTTTGGAAGGAGACAGTGACTATTTTCTAGACAAAATTTTAAAATTCCGAGTAGAAGTTTAATAAACCTCATGAAAGTCTTTCAAATGGAACAAAAAAAAAAATCGAAATCGGTCAATAAATGAGGAAGAAGAAGCCATTTTTGTGATCTTTTTAATAAATTTCGCATAAATTAGCATAAATAATTTTCTAGACAAAATTTCAAATTTCCGAGTAGAAGTTCAATGAACCTCATGAAAGTCTTTCAGATGGAAAAAAAAAAATCGAAATCGGTCAATAAATGAGGAAGAAGAAGCAATTTTTGTGATTTTTGAATAAATATCGCATAAATTAGCATAATTAATTTTGTAGACAAAATTTCAAAATTCTGTGTAGAAGTTCAATGAACCTCATGAAAGTCTTTCAGATGGAACAAAAAAAATCGAAATCGGTCAATAAATGAGGAAGGAGAAGCAATTTTTGTGATTTTTGAGAAATGCGCATAAATTAGCATATTTGATGAGTTTCAAAATTCTGTGTAGAAGTTTCGAATCCCCCACCTAGTGCTATCATATAAAGCAAACGGAATTAAAATCGGGTAAGAAATGGCGAAGAAGAAGCATTTTGAAATTGTGGACGGACGACAGACGAAGGACGGACGGACGGACGGACGGACGACGGACGCCTCGCCACGGCATAAGCTCATCTGGCCCATTCGGGCCGGATGAGCTAAAAATGAAGCCTGGAAAAGCCAAAAACGGAAGGGTGACAGAGCCTGAAATTGGCATCCCTGCAAGAAGAGAATGACACTTACCGGCAATACAACAGTCTGCTGCGTAAGATCTACGGCGTTTCTGTCTGGTCTGGTCTTGAATGCGGTCACGCCGCTAGACGCAGCTCGACGCGGTAAGTGGGTAAACGCGGTTGGAACCGCGGTCAGTTTACCGCCATGGCGGAGGGCATAAAAAAGGGCGGGAGATCGAGACATTTTGTCAAAATGCTCTCCAGACTAAATACGTCGGATGCCAAATCCTGCATGGAAAAGAAGAAGAAGAAAAGAAAATTAAGATGGAATAAATAATATGACGCATTTCTCAGATGACATAATTACTTTTTTTACTAATACTGAGAGATCCATAATTGGTAATGTTTAATACATGTATTACATGAATCTTTACAATAATTCTAGACATTTGCCTGAATTAAATTGACATACCTACGCCCATGCAGCTAAGAGAAAACATGATCAAGTCTTTGATCATATTGGTTAATTTACCTTTAAAGATTTATAGAGTAGGAGTCGAATATAAGTCAATAAGTTTCACGATTCTGAGAAAAATAAAAGCAGAAGATCTAAGGGACGCATGGTGAACTTTATTAGTTTCACCACGGAAGCTTCTGCAATGAATGATACGGAATACATGTATAGCAAAGTTTGCCCTGCACAGAATAATGTGGTTTAAAAAAAAAAATGATGTCTGTACAAAATGTCGCATTAGAGCACGTCAGCGGTATTTGGTAATCTTGTGTCCCACACGTTACCAAGGAGAGTGGAATAATTATAGTCAGGTTCACACGAAGGAGCTAAACTTTAAGTTCCGCTTGTAGTTTCAAAACTTCAAGTTAACTTGTACAGTTATCTTGTACTTTCAGACCGTGTCCCACACGTTACCAAGAAAAGTATAATAGTCAGGTTCACACGAAGGGAGCTAAACTTGTTTCGCTTGTAGTTTCAAAACTTTCAGTTATCTTGTATAGTTATCTTGTAGTTTCAGACCGTATGGACGGACTCGTGGTTTCGAAACTTTAAGTTTACTTGTAGTTCTAGAACCACAAGCGAGCTCGTGGTTAACGCCGAAACCACGAGCAGCGGGGGCGGGTCCTCGGTCGCATTTCGGACAGTGTGGACAGAATAAACTTTAAGTTTCGCAAGCTCGTAGTTAACAATGACATCTCTGTTCATGTTAAACTTCCGGGTAATACCCTTCGCACGAATTATGAACACAGGATCTGTATGTGTACTGTACACACAATTTACTTCCGGTGTTAACAACGACGATCGCTCGGCTTGTAGTTTCAGAACAACAAGCATCGTTGTTTCGGGCCCCTGTGAACCCTCATCGTGGTTAGTGCGTCGTTGTTTCATTAACTTAAAGTTTCGAAACTAGAAGTCCCGTATGAACGTAGCTAAAAAAGACTGTATACCTCCAATGTAAATCTTTTTTATATTTATGCATGAAAGATAAATGGGAGAAAATAGATTGTGATGGAGAATGTGAAATCATGAAGCACTTATACTATGAACATGAAGTTCTAGCTGTCCCTAAAGTTTCACAATTGAGGAAATGTGTCATGCAGTTGTGCCCACGCTGGAGGCATATTTTCAGAAATGTTTCAAGATTTTCCTCAACCGAATAAGCTCCCCCTCCTCTTCGTCGCGCCTCTCTCTCTCTCTCTCTCCTTCTATTTCTCTTTCTCTCTCTTTGCGTCCGCCTCTCTCTCTCTCTCTACCTCTCTTTCTCCCTCTTTGCGTCCGCTGTTCTCTCTCTCTCTCTCCGCTCTTTATCTTTCTGTTATTGTCTGTTTCCACTTTCCCGTTCCTTTTCTCACACCCCTGAACTCACAAATAATATACATCTTCCTCTTTCTCGAAATGTTTTCCCTAGGTCTCACAATCATGACAATGTTCTTCCCAAATATCTTCCATTCTCTATCTAAATTTATCTTTCTTTCTTTGTTTTTGTAAGCCCCCTGTTTTCCTCTTGGGATGAAACGTCACAGCGTGATGGCTGCTCACATCTTATAACGACACTGTGACACGTGACAGCAATATTACACCTTTGCTGTTGAAAGAATAATGTGGGATCTTTAATAAATTTATCATTTCACTAAGACACTAAATACAAAAGTTAAACTATTATCGCGGATATAGTACATACACAATAACCCCGCATTTGTTATGTTGAAAGTCATTTCAAGGTCATTTTCATTAAGCGGAAGATGATGGGTTCTTGCAGGAAATATTGAAGTTTTTATACCCCTGACTACCTTTCCCTATATCTCATTTTCATTTTCATCACATGTTCATGATATTAGACATTTTATTGCTGGAATCGTTTAGCAAGTTATGCAGGTCACACGTCGGTCAATTAATTTCGAAGACATAATAAAATTTTTGATTGCTAGAAAGGTCAATAAGACCATATTATAAACTGAAGTTATATGACAGGGTTACAGGGATAATGAACGAGACATAATTTATGTATTTCACCATGTATCATTTATGCATTCCGGAGAAACTTCACATTTGTTTTTTGTTTTTCATAAATATCTCGATATTTATTCACGTTGATTTCCATTTTCCAAGCTGACAAAATGACCCCCCAAACCCCACGAAGAAAAACAAAACATGCGGTTTAAATAATCATCCTATACAGTGGCGTATCTGGACCTTGGCGTCAAGAGGGGGACAAAAAAAAAGAAAAAAGAAAAAAGATATCAATGGCGAAAATTCGCCAGCCCTCCAAAAGTCGCTTGGAGGGGGGAGGGGGGGGGGGGGGGGGTGTTGAGAATATTTTTTCAGGAACCCGGTAAACTTTTTTTTGTGGGGTGGGGGGGGGGGGGTCAAAAGTTGTCAGGGAGGGCACTCTGCCGCTATCCATAACGCGTGACTATAAATGAATAGCGGTTTTGTATGAATAGCTTTAGAAGTCCTTCTAAATCATGTAAATAGCGAGCAAACCATGGACATATTACCTCGCTATTCATAAGGACTTCCATTCATAAGGCCCACTATAACTATTCATTAAGGACCGCTATTCATAACGCGTGTTAAATAAAATGAATTTCTATGAACCCCATGGGTACGCTAGTGAGGGGTGGGGGTTATCAGATTTTATGGGGTCGAGTTTTCCTCCACAATTCTCAGCTTTTCGCAAGCCCTCCAAGAGTCGCTCAGCAAAAAAGAAAAAAAAAAAACAAACAAAAAAAAAAAAAAACAAAAAAACAAGCAACAAAACAAAACAACCCCCCCCCCCAAAAAAAAACAAAAACAAAAAAACGAACAAACAAACAAACGCACACAACAAATCTGGACGTTGGCGTCAAGAGGGGGAAAAAAAAGAAAGAAAGGTTATGAGTCCCGACAATTGCTTTTCGCCAGCCCTCCAGGGGGGGGGGGGGTATCAGAATTCATGGGGTCCAGTTTTCCTCCATAATTCTCTGCTTTTCTCCAGCCCTGGGGGGGGGGGGGTCGAGAATTTTTTTTCCCAGGAACCCGATCTTTTTTTTTGGGGGGGGGGTCAAAAGTCAGGGGGCACTCTGCTCCCTGCACCCCCCCCCTCTTGGGTACGCCAGTGATCCTATATCATTTTTAACATTAGAAGTTGAACGCGTCGCATAGTAATTAATAATCAGATTATTATTCCAAAACGTGCGAGTAACAATTGCTAGTACAATTTTGGCGGTCCTTCTGACTGAATTGACGTTTTCCTAATGACATCATACGATAACTTGCACATAGGGTTGGGGGGTGGGTAAGAAGCACTCCCCATTCAACGCACCCGTTTCTGTCAACATTTGTTAATATTTTGGAAATTTTAAACAAGGTTGAAATTTGAAAAGCTGAGGGCTTACTTCGGCCCCCCTTTTTCGGGACGTGCCCTCAGATGTGTTAACGATGCATTTTCAATCAAAACGGATTTCAGCCATGAAGCAACAATATAATTATACGAGAGGCCTCGATCCAAAACATAAATATCATCATGATCATCGTGGAAAGGAATGTCAACACAATGATGACCATTCAACCCTATAAAAACTGAGATAACACATGTAGCTCTTTACTGAATCTCTCTCTCTCTCTCTCTCTCTCTCTCTCTCTCTCTCTCAAATATCTCCATCCACAACACATTACTCCGGCGTAAAGTAGGTTACAATAGTTTCATAAACACTAACAAACAAACGTATCGGTTTACTGTTTGTTAAATATGTTACCTTCCTTTCTCTACAAGCTCAGATAACAACAAACTTACAGTGTACGTCTGGGTAGCCTTGTACTATTAGAAGGACGGACAATGTCAAGGGTTTCGTACAAGTATGCAAGATAAATATGGCCAGTTATTACACCTATGTAAGAATAGTAGGTAATTATTCGAGAATGACAAAGATTTAACATTTATCTTATTACACTGTGATTTGTTTCCTTTTCCTTCATTTTGTCCTTCACCATATGTCATTCTGATTTATATCAAACTTTCCAAGTGCTTCAGCCGACAAAAAAACGGGGTAATGCATGTATCATCTTTCTTCCTTTCCTTCAACGGTTAATTGTATCGTTCTCTTTACTCTTTATATTCTTTCTCCCATATTTGAAGTGATGTAGCAGTGTAGCTACGGGGGAAGTGCCCCCAAACCGAATGGCCGAAAAGAAAGAAAGAGTGGGAGAGCGATTATAGTAACAGAGAGAGAGAGAGAGAGAGAGAGAGAGGGGGGGGGGCGGGCTGGGAAACGGTGTATTAAACAGAACGACCCCTCCCACCACCCCAAGCAAAAAATTCACAGTTTTTCTTTCGTATTTCACCTATCTGGTGAGACTAGCGGACCCGCCCCCTCCTCTTTGCACGCTTCCTTCTTAGAAATTTTCAAAATTGTGCCCCGGCCCCCTTTACATTATCCTGGATCCGCCCCTGTATTCTAAACTGAAGTTACAAAGATATTTTTCTATGATATATGGGTTTTTGCCGACGGTACATCTATGTATCGTCGCCCCTTGTCCTAAGATACAGAAGAATTTCTGCTTCTCATTTTCAACCTCTTGTTTACACTGTTAAAACTACATTCTCAACTCATCTGCTTGTTTCCTTCCTTTACTTATGGAGGTCAGCTTTATAAGGTTTAGATAACTTTCTCATGACTTTGCTGATTAAAATCTGTTAATGACCTGGGAGGGAGAGGAAGAGAAAGCAATGGAAAGGGAAAGGGCGATGGAGGCAGAGCTACAGAGAGGGGGAGGAAAAGAAGAAGAAGAAGAAGAAGAAGAAGAAGAAGAAGAAGAAGAAGAAGAAGAAGAAGAAGAAGAAGAAGAAGAAGAAGAAGAAGAAGAAGAAGAAGAAGAAGAAGAAGAAGAAGAAGAAGAAGAAGAAGAAGAAGAAGAAGAAGAAGAAGAAGAAGAAGAAGAAGAAGAAGAAGAAGAAGAAGAAGAAGAAGAAGAAGAAGAAGAAGACTATACAGGAAAGGGTTTCTTTTTTTTTTTGAGGCGACGTATTGACACCCTATAAAAAAGAAGGATGTTATCAAATAAACTGTTTAGTATAATGTGCTGATCATGTAAGTCAAGCTGCTTGAGGAGTATTTAAAAAAAGAAGAAGAAATCATGGATTTTGTAGCTCACGGAGCTTCTCAAGTATGTTAAGACTAAGAGCCGATGTAAGAGCCGAAGTTAAAACCATGCTGATGTTGGATAGATTCCTTGGCTTTTAACCTTTTTGACAGTCATTAGACAACTAACCAATAACCATTTAACATGTTTAACGAGCCATTTATTGACCTCTGAGCACCACAAAGAAAAATCCTCTGAAATGTCTGGGACTGGGTGATAGCTAGATGCATTGTACATAAAGTAGGACACACGCCGAACTCTTCCTTCATGAATCATCATATCGCAGCAGCCCTTCTAATTGTAGTGGCGGTCTGAAAATCACCTTCAAGCTCGCTCAGACGTCGACGTAGTACGACTCTCCGACCTCCTCTCGTTGCATTTTCTTTTCGCGGACGTGTTTATTCTATTCAAAAGCATCGTTTTCATGTCGAGGTGAACAATCAATAATATGATGGCATGTATTAACGTAGTGTAAGACATTAGTAATAGACCTGGCCCAGCGTTGTAAATAAAACTCCAAATTAACATTTAGATCTATAAAGTCCAGGCCATCGGGCCAGGCACGTCAGCCACGGCCACAGGCTCACTGAACCCCGAACAGATATATCTGTCATTCCACTTCGAATTCACATTTTCGACTTGGAACTTGTTTAATGTCGATTTTGTTCTTTGTGAGTTTCCACATAAAATTGGAACAATTGCATGAAACTAGTACAGTTAGAACATAGTCACGAGAGCACAACATTCAACAAATTATTCTGTAACGTTATTCAAAATCAAACAAGCGCTAGCCAGATGGTCTCTCGACTCAGATCTTGGTCATCCACACACAAAAAAATGCTTCAATTAAATTGACGGAAGTAGAAATTTTATTTAATGCACTCACCCTTCTTCTGATTTGATGGATGCGTAAAGATGTGCCTTTCTTGAAGGGTAACGTCCACTTTTAAGTGTAGTCAACTAAGAAAATGCCAGCAGGTTTTATATAACAAAATGTTGAATGTTGAATTCTGATAACATGTGAAAACGAACAGAACCAATCGCAAGTCGGAAAACGTAAATAAACACACACAAGCCCGCGCGCTGTACAATAATAATGCATGCGCATGCATGCAAAATACAGTCTACGCGCGCAGTACACGTGTGCGTACGATCGATCGAGCCCCCGTCCAGCCTCTACAAGCAGTCTATAATTTTCAGACCACTTTGAATGAAACCTCACATTAAAAAACAAAAAACAAACAACCCCCCCCCCGATGAACTGGCATGGGTGTAGCCTTGGATGTGCGGCCGGGGGTTTGCCGGGGAGGGGGGGGGGGCTGTCGTCTCTTGCTCTAAAATCAACTTTTCCTTTTGAAACATTTTTCTTATTGTTGAGGCCTATAGTGCCTATAATTTACTTTGATAAGGAAAATGATCACTTACTATCAGGAGTGAAACTTTAAGGATGGGGGGGGGGGGGGGCACCTCGTCTATGTGTATGATTTCAAGTAGACTGAGATTTTAAGTGAATTATATGTATATGTATGTGTAAATTCTTTGTTCTTCCATGAATGTATACATTTTTCATATATACTTACTTGTAAATTGTAAAAGTTTCTGTTTATATACTTTATTCATGATTGTAATGTTTCTATTTTTGTATATCTGTTGATTTCAATGAAAAGAAGTGAATAAAAGAATACTTAAAGTAAAAAAAATGGTTGTACATCTGACTGCCGCAAAACTTATTTTCTGCCCACTGTATTCAATACAAGGGGAAATTACCGTAACTGATGATCGAGGGGAATTTCAAGGCAATTTCCCGCATATAAAACACCATCCTATATACAACTTAAACGTATGGGGTGGCTACAAGTTAAATTCTCATCAGAGAGTGAGGGGCGCTACCCCCAATGCACCCCAGATTGCAGAGTATGGGGCTAATGGGCAGGCCAAGGTGCAGCAATATGTGGCCGCGGGTCCAGTATAGTTTAAAGGGGCAGTGTTGTCATCGAGGGCACTGGACTTTATACTCCGAATTCAATCAAGAGATCAGGTTCATCTATATTGGAAGGTCTTGAACCCCCTCTTCCTTTGCCCTTTTCTTTCTTTTTCTTCACCGTTTTCTCATTCAATTTTTTTTCTTCTTGAAATGACCAATAAGGGAAAAGCCTCCGTGCCCCCAACCCCGTAGCCACGACATTGTCAAAAGGAATAATAGGCTAAGCTCTATATGAGAAATAAAAGCTTTTTTATCGACGAGTACTATATGCATCATGAATATTGTTGATGTGAAAATATGCTGTGCAACGAAAATTATGCCTTATGCAGCTGCAGAAGAGACTACACGGTAATGTAGGACGCTCGCCCAGGGGTCAAAATGAGGAAGTGGATTCGTTCTCCTCTCCTCTGTCTCCCCTTCCCCCTCACCCTAAAAAAAAAAAAAAAAAAAAAAAAAAGAAGAAGAAGAAGAAGAAGAAGAAGAAGAAGAAGAAGAAGAAGAAGAAGAAGAAGAAGAAGAAGAAGAAGAAGAAGAAGAAGAAGAAGAAGAAGAAGAAGAAGAAGAAGAAGAAGAAGAAGAAGAAGAAGAAGAAGAAGAAGAAGAAGAAGAAGAAGAAGAAGAAGAAGAAGAAGAAGAAGAAGAAGAAGAAGAAGAAGAAGAAGAAGAAGAAGAAGAGAAAACTTGGGAAGAAAATGAAGAAGAAGAAGAAAAAGAAGAGAAAAAGAAGAAGAAGAAGAAGGTGAGAATAGGTTACAACAAAGGAGAAGTTTGAAGAAGAAGAGGGAAGAATGACAAAATTGGTTGTACGACACACGCTCCCGCGACCAACCCTAAACATGCTAAAACTAACCCAAAAGCCCGGAGCAATAATTTTCACTTGAGCATATATATTTTATCGGAGCACCACAAAATAAGACATGATAGGGAAGAAGTAAACGGCAAATGATAAGAGGAAGATGCGAAAGAAGACAAAATAACAACAAGAACAACACCAACAAAAAAAATTAGGAGAAAGAGTAGAAGATGAAGGAGAAAAGGAAGAATACAAAGAAAAGATTAAGAAGAAGATGACTGCCAAAGACGAAGATGATGAAGAGCATATATCATTACAACTTAAAATAAAGGGAAGGCAAAAAGTAAAGATGAAGATGAGAAAGAAGACTATCAAGATGAAGATAAAGAAGATGAGGAAGGAGAATAAGAAGAGCGAATAATGAAGAAATAAAAAAAAAAAGGAAAAGAAAAAGAAGGTAACAGAAGACGAAGTTGATGAGGAAAGAAAAAGACCGACAAGGAGAACTTCAGAAGAGGCGGAAGAAGGAAAAAAGGCAAAGAATAAGAAAATAAGGAGTTATAATTAGTCAGGAATGAAGAAGAAGAAGCATAAGATGGTAAGATAGAAGACTGAAGAGGAATGAAAAGGTGAGGTAGACCACAGTTGGAAAGACGCAGGAGAAAATAAGAATGCTATTATGAAGAGAAACATAGAGAAAAAAAATGAAGAAAAGGTCTCTGCGGGTCTGATTATTCGTCGTCGATGGAGCTATTCCTGCTACAGGAAGACATCGCAATAGTCAACGATTGTACGAATGTCTGGCAGAACGATGACGATTGACGAGGCAGATGAACACATAATTCTCAATTTGACAAGCTTTCGACGATGTTTACTGGAACGTCAGTGGTACATGTGATTTAAATGTCTGAAAAAGAAATAAGCGCACATTTCAAATAATATAGGCCTACTTATCTCATACTTTCGAAAATCAATTTTTTATGACTTACATCAGAGATGGGGCCTGTAACATATAAAAGAGATACAATCAATCTTACGATCAATTGTAACTCTTCAGTACATGGGTTGCCATAGTCTTACGACTGATATCAGTCGTAAAATTGATTTATCTTTTTATGTTACAGAGTAAAGAGACAAGAAATTGTGTTCGCCGAACACTTATTTTTTCCCTTTTATCAGCACTTGACGTATCAGTGACACAGAAGAATAACGAGGTAGAGATGCATTATTAGCCAACTGAAATTTAGCCCATCAGTGACATAATACATGTAGATGTAGATCCATTCTCTCAGTCTCTCTCTCTCTCTCTCGCGTGCTCCATGATGACCATAATTCGTTTTGATTTATGTTTTATTTGTCATATTCTTATTAGTACTAGTATAAATCATAATACTTTAGCAATACTATTAACCATTATTCTTAGAACTTATAATAATCATTACCATCACCATTACTTTTGTCATATAATTAAGCACATATATATTCGACTGTACCACACTACATTGTGGTAATACACAAACAATAAGTATCTGATGGAAATACCAAATCAGAAATGTGAAAGAATTCTGGTAACAATTCTTCGTATATTTATTCATAAAATATTCAGTTATATACAGATAAAGACACAATTTGGTGGCAAGTATAGCATACTGTACATGAAAACCAGGAATACTTCAATTTATAGATATACAATTTATACATTCATCTGATAATGAATGAGCTGCAAGAACAAAATACCACTCATACAGAAAAAAAAATGATCACAGACTAAACAGTTATCCCTGAATATGAATACTGGAATCTTGGCAGTTTCTTTTTTCAGTACGAAAAACATCAAAATTTCATTTTCAATAACACAAAAATTAGTGAACACATCACATGTCATTTATGTAGAGACCTTAAGTTTTTATCTAAATTTAAAAATTCATCCCATCAGGGGAGATAATTGTTCTGAAATGTTGACTCAAGGTCATGGATTTGGTGAAAATATGATTTTCTTGGTACATCCAGTGGGTCTTACAACATAATTATCAACATATTATGCAATTAGTTTTTGTTAATTAACTTTAAAAGCTTTAAGGGGACAGTTAAGATCTGGAAAAACTTTTCAGTGGGATGAATCAATTTGCTGCATTTCATACCTTCACACTATGGGTATAAACATTTTTTTTTTATTTATTCAAGTTTTATAAACTTGAATCTACGAATTGTTAGTTCTGAAACAATTATATAATTGAAATAGTTATAATTGAGTTAATAAGCCATAACACACATTATCTATTGGTCAAGGGAATTGATAAATTCTGATAAGTGCCAAGTGCTACTCATGTGATTTCTGGAAAAATATATGTAAACATGTATGTGTTGGGTAACCTCGCTAGTCATAAGGACCGCTATTCATAAGGGCCAATTATTCATAAGGACCGCTATCCATAACGCGAGACTAAATGAATAACGGTTTTGTACGAATAGCAGTCCTTCTGAATAGCGAGCAAACCATCTATAGACAAATTACATCGCTATTCATAAGGACACCCATTCATAAGGACCACTATTCATAATTACTCATAAGGACCGCTATTCATAACGCGTGTTAAATGAATAGCGCTTTTTATGAATAGCGAGCGGACCCCGTATGTGTGTAGGCCTTGTAAAACATAATCTTTTCAGGGGTTGTGTTCTAACTTAGAGATTTAGCTCCTTGATTCTACCCACAAAGATGTACCGAAAATGAGAAAGTTTTCTCTTCTTTCAATTTTAGAAACACTGTGCATTACGGATGCATTACCAACAACTCAATCACCTTTTCAGGTCTAATAACTACCATGTTAACGCTTTCAAAAAAAATTTACTTGCTACAGCTGGAGAACGTAGGTTTTTTACAATGTAAAATACTGCATTTGTTCTATTAATATTAACTGAAAATAGAGGGAGCCTAATTTTGCAATGCAGGACTTTATGAAGCTGAACAGTATGGCAGCTTTCAGAATACTGATGCACATGTTATTAGTGGTCATGTTACTTGAAGAAGTTAGTGTAAATTCAATGATGACTTTAAAATCAATAGTCAGACTTAATGTACAAGAGTACACAATTCGATATACATGAAAACTGACTATTGATCACTCTGATTATTAATTTACATTTTGAAATGAGAAATACTATGTATCAACAAACTGCACTCACAGGAAATAAATAAATATATTTAAAACACAGAAAGCAAACATAATCAAACTTTGCAGTAATTGATGAATTAAGCAGAGAAAGGCACATTGGTTTAGCTGAGGCAACAAGTTCAGCTACCATGATATTACATGGCAATCATTGTACTGTTTTCTGGAATGTTCACCTCCAAACAACAACACTTTGTTCTCTCCTATCCTGTCTGCCGTGTGACCAGCACGCTTGGGCCACTCCCCTTTGATGGTTGGTGACATCCACTGCGACTTCTTCGCATCAAAGAGGTAAACTTCATCCACACCATCCACCAATCCCCGAACCGACTTTCCTTGGATGAATCCTCCATAGACAAGAAGCATACTCTCAATGGTTGTGGCACTGTGATAGCTGCGCCCTGCAGGAACATCCACCTTCTTGGCATTCTCCAGCACAGAGGGCAGTAATCCGGATTTAAACAGTGACGCGATGGGAGTCTTCACCTTGCAGGTGGTGATGTGTTCGACTGGATGCCGCTGCCGACCTCCAAAGGCAACTGCATAAGCTGTTGAAACGCTTGGCAAGAAGTTCAGGGTGTGGCCAGCACGCGAAATGGTGCTTCCTGGATAGCTGGTCCACTTGAGTGTCCGGGTGTCTAGGAAGTCAATGTTGCATCCGTATTTGGCGTGGGTGCCTGTCTCACCACGACCTAACACAAGTATGGTGTTGTTGTCCAGAACTACAGAGGCATGGCTGGTGTGGGTGTCGATGTGACTCATTTTTGTCGTCAGGTCTGTCCAGGTCTCTGCTTCCAAGTCAAGACAGTGCAGGAAGTTGCAGCGTCTCTTTCCTGCATCAGCAGAGAGAGAGAGAGAGAGAGAGAGAGGATGAAAGAACATGTAAATTGACTTTTTGCTTCGTCTAAAACATCATATTAACACAGATCCAGTAGAAAGCAATTAAATGCAAATCTCAAAATGTGAAAAGTTGAGAAGCATCATATATATGGCAAATTGGCAATGGTAATTTCCAAGGCTTTGCCTGGTACTTAAAGCTCATGTACAGTATTGGTAGCAAAAAGGAAATTGGAGAGAAACATGTTAAATATAGTCTCATGTTGTTCTCCTTGTATCAAAAGATGTCTGTAAGAGATCATTTGGTGTTCCATCTATGATTTCTGGTGAATTTCAGTGTAAATAATCTGTAAGGAATGCTTGATCACTGCCATTATGCTAGGACCCTTCCACCCCGATGGCTCCCCACAAAGCAATCTTGGGGCTTCGCATAGAGACAACATGTGTATCACTGTGTGTAGTTACTCGATCATTGGTTTTACATGTGTGTGTACAGTGTATAGCACATGCTGCCTTTGTTGGGATTTTACGTGCCTGTCACGGCACATAAATTATTTTTTGCCTCTTATTTGTTTAATATTAAACTTTAGGAGGTGAAATCTTCACAGTGTCTTAGTATTGCTAGTATCTTGCTATTCGTCAACACAAATTGAAGAAATCTGACGAACAGTTTTTGAGGGCTTACCAAAACTCTACATGACCTTTAAGTATGATCTCCTTTTATATGAGGAACACCAACTCCCCCCTTCCCCCCCCCCCCCCCAAAAAAAAAATGTTTTAAAGATCTCATGCACATATGCCATTGGAAAAACTAACTTGATCCTTGTAAAGAAGTAGGATAATAAGCTTACCAGTCCATCCTCCAAAGACCCAAGCTTTATTTCCAATGGCCTCCATGGTGTGATGACAGCGAGCCCCTGGTAATACCCCTTGACCTTTGACTTCAGCCCAGGTCATAGTTCCAGTATCCATGACCCACAAGTCATCCAGGCAATTCTGGTTCTTGCAGGGCCCATTTCCGCCGTACACAACAACTTTGTTATCAGTCGAGCAGGATGCATGGTTGGCCCGGGGAGCAGGTTGGGAAGCCCCTCCTGGGTCCATCTTCAAGCACTGAAGTGCCATGGTCCTACACCTGATAGAGATCCAGGTCTGGGTTAATACTCTACAGTGCCTGTTGCTGGTCTGTCCCCATCTAACAGAATCCTGTACACCTGAAGATCTAGGAGAATCAAACCTTAAGGCTAGCTCCTGGGTCCTATACAGGACGGGTGTCGTGTAGCTCTGCAGTGATCTAAGAAGCTAGGCATCCTGTTTAAGAAAAATGGGAAAATTAAAATAAATATTAATTAGTGAAATTATTTGTGTGATTTGAACAATATTTCCAGTCTACTGACTATAAACATTAAAAAATTAAGAAGAAAAAAATATTGAGTGGTCATTATATTAGTCATTCATATTAAGTTATTTTTCATTTTGTGTCTTTTGGGATAAAATAAAAAATGAAATAAATAATTATGTTATACGGGACACATTTCACTGAATCACCCTCATATGAATGAAAAAATGTACTGAAAGAAAATAATGGAAGGATGGGGTGTTATGCCAATGTTGAAATTTAACTCATGTAGAAATTTATAAAACTTGTTAGATCTATATCACACTCACAGCAATATTGTTCAGAATGATAGTCATTTTTCACACAGCAGCCACCCTAAAGAAAATATTGATCAGTTTTGTTGTTTTGCTTTGCCTTTGGCTTTGCCTTTGTTTTGCCTTCTTTCAACATTGAAAGGGAAAGTCCACCGTGCTGTAAAGTTGATTTGAATAAAAGAAGAAAAATGAGAGAAACAGATTAGTGAAAGTTTGAGCAAAATCCAACAAGAAATAAGAAAGTTATAAATTATTAAAGTTGTAATCAATCAAACACAAATTGGCAACTCTGTGACGTATCTTGCGAGCTCCTCTCCCATTTGCTCAGTACAGAAAATCTCATAAATTTTCATTCTTATAAGTTTTTGATGAAGGAATAGATTTGTTTCACACAGGTTTTGTGTATTGTAAAAACATATAAACAATGATAATTTCTAAGGTGCATGTATGATTGAATATTTTCTTTAGAGAAAATGGGAATTAATTTTTTGGGTACAGGGCAAATTGGATAGGAGCTCACACGATATGTCACGGAGTTGCCAATTTGTGTTTGATTACAAATTCAAATATAACTTTATTTCTTATCGTACTGTGCTCAAACCTTCACGGATCTGTTTCTTTATTTTTTCTGCTTCTTTTAAAATCAACTTAGACCTAGTAACTTAGAGTCTATGTCCTGTAATCAGGGTGGACTTTCCCTTTAAAGCTGCATCATCAGGTTCATTTTCAAAATTTAGTCTTCTTAGATCTAAAGGCCTTGGCCAAGCCTTGGGTGGTATTCTGAGATTCATTTTATCTTGATTTTAGTGAAAAGATTTTATTTGGCATAACAAATTTTAAACTGCAACATTTCATTGGTGTTTGCATAGATGCCTTTCACGTATGCAGCCACTTTTGCGCAGTCATTAACCAATGATGCACCATAACCACTTATACATATAGTCTAGACATCTACAGGCTTATCTTCAGATTACATAAGATTAAGTGTACATTTTGTTATGTCATTATGACAATTAAAATTATTTCACTAAAATCAAGATAAAATAAATCTCAAAATACCACCCCTGGACAAATACAGCAAGGAGTAAAATGGGCTCTAAAGAATACTAATCAGGCGACTATCGATTTGCACTAAGAAAATTACACTTTCACAAAACCATGCCATCGCCAGCAGACGACAGAGCCAACGCACAACCAGGGCAGAGGCGCCGCGCCGCCAACCGGGAACCGGAGAACGCACTCTGCTCGACCAGGCCGCTAGGCAGGGCGGAAACGAGATCAGCAACCCGCTACCACATGGAGAGCAAATTGAAAAAATGCCGAGTCCAAATCGATATTTGTAGCAAATTCATACAGTCATATAAATGTCAGAAATCTACACCACTTTAAATATCGGCACATCAAAAAGTACTATAAATTAGGAAAGAAATATTATTCTTCAGAATAATAAAATGGAAATAACTTCACCTTCTCCCCTCTTCCTATCTCCAATGATCTCCGCTTCTTTCGTTGCTAGCTAGACTATGGTAGTGTCTCAGGACGTCTGACAAATCAAATAGCAATTTCTTCATGTGATGGCAGGGTTGCCATTTGGCCTTTTTTCCGGCCAGATTCCAGAAATTTGGCCGTATAAAATTTAGTTTGGCCGTGAAAAAAAATTATTTCACGGCCAAAAAAATTTGGCCGTATTCTGGCCGTAAAACAGAAATCTTGGCCGTGAATTTTTATTTCTGGCCTTTTTTCAAAATCGATAGGAAATGTTACCAGAAAATCACTTGAAATATGTAAAAAAGCAATAGGGTGTGCATGCGCGCGTTTGCACGGCGTGTGATATGCTGAATTAAGCCCTTGCCCGGGTCTATGATCTAGCTTAAAGCTCATGTACAGTATTGGTAACAAAAAGAAAATTTGAAAGAAACATGTTAAATATAGTCTCATGTTGTTCTCCTTGTATCAAAAGATGTCTGTAAGAGATCATTTGGTATTCCATCTATGATTTTTGGTGAATTTCAGTGTAAATATCTGTAAGGAATGCTTGATCACTGCCATTATGCTAGGACCCTTCCACCCCGACGGGCTCCCCGCACAGCAATCTTGGGGCTTCGCATAGAGACAGCGTGTGTGCACTGTGTGTAGCTACTCATCATTGGTTTTACACGTGTGTGTACAGTGTATAGCACATGCTGCCTTTGTTGGGATTTTACGTGCCTGTCCCGGCACATAAATTAGTTTTTGCCTCTTATTTGTTTAATATTAAACTTTAGGAGGCGAAATCTTCACAGTGTCTTAGTATTGCTAGTATCTTGCTATTTATCAACAAATATTGAAGAAATCTGACGAACAGTTTTTGAGGGCTTACCAAAACTTTACATGACCTTTAACTCTATATAGAGACGGTTCAAACTTTACACACTAGTCTACTAGTATTCTGTGCTGCATATAGTTGGCCGGGGCGCACGGTCTATTTTATAAGCATGCGCATATACATTCGCATGACCGCATATACGTATGAAAACGCGGGATTAGTTGCATGCATGACGCTCACAATTCTTAGACTCAAATACAGAAACTTGCATGTTGTCGCTCAATATCATGTCAAACTATTTAAGCAGGCTTTATTGTAAACTTAGGGGGAGTGCAGAAGACAATGAATTTGAGTATAGGGGTATACCCTAATTTTATTTCTAGGTGATATAATTTGGCCGTGAAATTTGGCCGTGAAAAAAAATAGTTTGGCCGAATTTGGCCGTAAAATAGGTTGAGTTTGGCCGTGTAGACTAGCCACGATCTGGCAACCCTGTGTGATGGTTGATTCACTGGACAAATACCCAACGCCCTCCCGATAACTACATGGGACCGGGGGGGGGGGGGGGGGGCTGCAGCCCCCACTTTTTTGAGTAGACACGTAAACCCCCCTAATTTTCAAGGAAGAAATCATTTCTAGTAATTGATAAAATTGATAAAATTAATATAAAAGACTGTTATTGTAGTGAGAATTCCTATAAAATGCAGATGATTAGAATGTCCCGATATTTCCGATTTTATTTATCAAAATCTCTCATCCATGTCCATTACTAACATGTTTTAATGCACAGTGTTAATGCAAAATCTAGGCCTAATAAAGCATGGTATTATAAACAAACTGTAGAAAACAAGCTTAGATATTTTCCCGTGACTTCTCGGGACTGTACAGCATTCGCTAAAATGACAGTCTATCACATCTTCTATAAGTTCATGAGTCTTCTTTCAGGATTCAGAATGACGCATCGACTCTTTAGAGAAATTTTAGGATTATTTAAAATCAGGCGCTGTGGAGTGGAGGGGGGGGGGGGGGGGGGTAGAGTGTCCCCAGTATTTCAGGAATTTGGGTATCCTAGAAGTTCCCCCTTTTACAAAGATTACTTTAGATAAGTGCTCCCTTTTCTTTATATTCCTGCCCGTTCGACAATCTTAAAATTTGATTTTGTTAAGATTGATAATTGCCAGAGGCCTATTAAAATCTGAGAGGTGCCCCTTCTTCCTTGACAACTGTCCATTTTCCTTAGTAAGAAGTGCCCCTTCCCCATTTATAAGTATCCTTTATGTTATAATACGTTCCCCTTTTCCAGTCTTATAATTGCCCCTATTCTTTCTGATAAGTGCTCCCTTTATTTTATTTCTATAAACGAGCCTCTTCCCTTTTCATCTCTCATAAAATGTCAGGGGCGTCGATCCTGGGGGGGGGGGGGGGGTAGGGGGCGATTGCCCCCCCCAGAAAATATTGGGGGGGAGGCAAACATATCATTTTGCCCCCCCCCAATAAATCCGGAGGTGTAAAATAAAATAAGGAAAAACTGATGCAAAACTCAGGAAATTAAACCTTCCAAACAATGAAATACAAAAGGTTTTACACGGTCAGACTTCAATTTCGCCGCGCGCTTTGCGCGCAAATTCTCTAATCTTTACTGCGTCAAGTAACCGTGGAGAAGCTGTTTTTAAGAGGCGTTCCAAAAAATCATGACGCCATTAAAAAAAGTTCTGCACATACATAATTCAATTCAAAGTTTGAATTTTCATATTTATTTATTTTTTTCTCTATTTTTCAGAGGCTGCGTTCCGGGAAAGGGGGGGGGCAGGGGGCAAAGGCTCCTCCTCACTTTTTCAAGTACCCCAAAAGTGCCCCTTTTCATAGCTGATAAGTGCCTTTTTCTTCGTATAGTGCCCCTTTTTCTTTCTAATCAGTGTCCTTTTTACCTTCTGATGAGTGCCCCTTTTAACCTCAGAAATAAGTGCCCCTTCTGTTTTCTGATAAATGCGACATCGGTAGATAATGGTATATATAAAGTATATATATATATATATATATATATATGGGTATGTATAAAGTCCACAAAGGAGCCTTATACATATAGCTCCAAATAATCAGAGAGGCTTCATAGCAATACATTCCCCTACTGATATCAGCACAATAGTTAGGCAGAGGAGCAGGGGGTAGGACTAGGAGGGGCCCCAATGCCCTAAATTATACAAGAATGAGCAGTGCTCCTAAATTATAAAAGGAACGAGGACATTTTTTGTCTTCTTCTTCTTCTTCTTCTTTGTCTTCTTCTTCTTCTTTGTCTTCTTCTTCTTCTTTGTCTTCTTCTTCTTTGTCTTCTTCTTCTTTGTCTTTTTCTTCTTCTCCTTCTTCTTCTTCTTCTTCTTCTTCTTCTTCTTCTTCTTCTTCTTTGTCTTTTTCTTCTTCTCCTTCTTCTTCTTCTTCTTCTTCTTCTTCTTCTTCTTCTTCTTTGTCTTCTTCTTCTTCTTCTTCTTCTTCTTCTTTTTTTGTCTTCTTCTTCTTCTTCTTCTTCTTCTTCTTTGTCTTCTTCTTCTTCTTCTTCTTCTTTGTCTTCTTCTTCTTCTTCTTCTTCTTCTTCTTCTTCTGTCTTCTTCTTCTTCTTCTTCTTTTTTTGTCTTCTTCTTCTTCTTCTTTGTCTTCTTCTTCTTCTTCTTCTTCTTCTTTTTTTGTCTTCTTCTTCTTCTTCTTCTTCTTCTTCTTCTTCTTTTCTTCTTCTTCTTTGTCTTTTTCTTCTTCTCCTTCTTCTTCTTCTTCTTCTTCTTCTTCTTCTTCTTCTTTGTCTTCTTCTTCATTCTCTTACTCTTCTTCTCATTCTCCTTCTTCTTCTTAGAAACTGGAAACTTGATTTTTGTGAAAAGGCCTCAGCCAACCCCCTGGCGAAAATGTGCCCGTACGCCTATAGAAAGGGCAGAGGGTTCTGAAGGTAGTCCATTTCCCGACTTACATTTCAAGTTTTCTATGAACACGATAAAAACTACTTTCGAAAAATAAACTCAAGGGCAATTTCAAAGGCCTATTGTACTGCCCATAGAAATCTTGTTCGGATTACATAATACGCGATTGTAATGTTCGCACATTTCTAAAGGTGATAGACAGGGCTATTGACATTGCCTTCAGTTGATTTTTCGAAAGTAGTTTTTATCGTGTCTGTAACCACTGGCCATGAAATATTTTGCTAAAATAAAGGGGTGTTGTGATAGAACTGTTATTCTTCCTATGATAATAAAATGGTAATGTGTTCTGTAGTTATGTTCTCTATCATTATACAAAAATAAAACCATCAGGTTTACTCTTTAAAAATTTGAACTTAACTGAGTACAGGATTTTTCAGTTATCAAAAGATCAAAATTCCCCCCCCCCCCCCCCCCCCCCCCCGTCCTCCAGCTCTGAGATTCGTTGGCTTTCGATTTAATTTTCACATGGAAGCTACCATAGCCAAATCAGTGGAGGAATTATTTTTCGCCAACAAACAGCCGGCCGGGTTCGGCCTTTTTCACTTAGCCTGCACTGGCAATAAGAAAGGCCAAACAGGCCCTTCTCTAAATCCATCTTCATCTGTTAGTAAAACAGCCAAAATGTCGGGAGGTACTGAACAACTGCGTCTTCAAGGAACCCTAAAAGGACACAATGACTGGGTTACCCAGATTGCCACTACACCAATGGTTCCTGACATGATTTTGTCATCGTCCCGAGGTGAGATCCCCCTGTAACACACGGAAAGTGAATGGCCGATTGCCACACTACGTGTAAACCTAGTAGTAGTTGTAGAATGAATGAGCAGAGAATAATCACTGCGGACACCGCAGAATGCAGTGACATATTGTAATTTTCTAGGTTTACTCTGGAATAACTTATTAATAACCCAGGGTTAAATTAGATTCACAATACATCAATCATGGGCTTTGTACTTTACCATCACATATGTCATGTATGTTGGCCCACTTATCCAATGCAATGAACAAGGTTATAGATCTAATCATTGGCCAATTAATGAAATAGATTCTAACTTCTAAGTCTTCAAGTTCAATCCAAGCTGAAAGTTTTATGAAGGCTTGAAGTTCATGAACAGATCATGAATTATGTCATGATGATGATTGATTGGGAGCCTATGTCTGCACACCTAGGATTTGACCTGAAATTGAACAGGAATTAAATATTTCTCTAAAAAAAATGCTTAATCTTATATCATTCCTGATGTTCTAAAGGGTAAGTGCAAAAAATCGCATCAAAAAGTTGATCAGAACGGCTGTGTCATTAATTTGACATTGAAAACGATGGTGCCCATGTCTTCGACTCATTCAGTTTACACGCAGTTAAAGAGTTTTGAATTTTGATATGAAATACAACCTTTTGAGGCTTGTGAATAAATAATTGTCAAAAATAAGGCCTTTTTTCAATATTATGACTCATTTTTTGCAAGGACATTTATCGCTTTATGATGGGGGGACCTAAAGCTACGCACTTTGTTTCCAGCGGCTAAAAATTCACTTTTTCAATGATCTATGCCATTTTTTTTCATATATCTTGGTTCTACATACTCTTAAAATGAAATTTTTGCATGTCTCCAATTGGTCACCGTTATGTAGAATCGCAATAAATCATTCAGATGCAGAGCAACTAGTCAGCTTGAAAGTTGTAATGACTATGTCTTATTATTCTCTCAAACTGAGTGATTAGAAAGACATAACAAGGGAGATTGAGACTAAATCATTGAAAAATGAGAGAGAATAAGACAGAATAATTTAAAAGCAAAATGAGGAAGAATACATGTAAGAAGATAAAAACATGAAACACATTGTTATTGTGTTAAAAGCTGACCGAACATAAAAAAATCTCAGAACTAGGGCCACCAGGGAACTTGAAAGGTGAAGCTCACCGAATCAATTACCGGTAATGACACTCGTAGGCACAAATTGAAGACTAGCTTGTTAAAAAAAAATTTAAAAAGAAGAGAGAGAGAGGAAAAAAGGGCACCCAGCTGCCAATTAAATGATAAGAAAAAGTAAAAATCATAGGTTGTCTTCCACAAGCAATGTATCTTTTTTGGACAGCCCCCGTCCTTGCTGAAAGCCTGGCTACAAACCCATCCTGATGGACCCCTGAATGAAGCTGAGTCACCTCTTTTAGATGGAGGCATTACAGTCAGACTCCAGGCATAAATAGTCATATCTGATTGGTACACATTTGAAATTGCACACACATACACACACTCACACATGAGCATATGACAAGTGTTTTAAATCAACATGTACAAATGTTTCTTTTTTCCATTGGCAGATAAGACTGTCATTGTGTGGGACTTGCCACGTGATGACACCAGCTATGGAACACCTAGGAAGCGTCTGTGTGGACACAACCACTTTGTGTCTGATGTAGTCATGTCATCTGATGGTCAGTTTGCCCTGACTGGATCTTGGGATCGTACTCTGCGTTTGTGGGATCTTGGAACGTAAGTTCATATCCCACCATTTGATCTTTTACCATGTTTGAATGTATGATTTTGACTGAATAGCTTACATCTATCACAAAGATGCCAAGTAGCATTTTTCTCAAGTAATATGGAAGCCTGAATTTGGCTGGGAACCGAACACTTAAAAAGTATGTTCATTTAACCGTTATGGCATATATCAGGTCATGCCAGATATTATTTATTGACCTTCCTAAAGTGAACCAATTAAGTCAAGTCCATTGATCAACCCTTTAACACCATCAAGGCTTATCCTGGGATATCTGTAGAGTGCAAAGCAAATTTTTGCCAGAGAAGTCACGAGTCTACCTAAAAAATCTTGTGAGCATGGAAGGATTTTCTTGATTTTCTTTTCCTCTTAGCCGCATTGAAACCATTTCCTTACGTTTGAATTCCTGTACAGTGGCAAGACTACCCGTAGGTTTGTTGGTCACAATAAGGATGTCCTCAGCGTTGCCTTCTCAGCCGACAACCGTCAGATCGTATCTGGCTCAAGGGACCAGACCATCAAGCTCTGGAACACCCTTGGAGTGTGCAAGTACACCATCCAGGTAACTACATGTATGGTCATCAGTAATGCCATCGGTTAATTTATATGACACATGCTCCACCTCAGTTTTGTGCTCTAACCCAATTCTAAACTTTAACCTGTGACCAAACACTGTACCTAACCCTATCCCAGACTATAAACCTAAACTTGACATAAAACCCAAATTGCAACTCTAACCCTATATCTTTGATAAAATAATGCCCAGAGCAATTGTCGCCAAAGCATATGTCAGAGCACCCATACTATCTTTGAGGGTTTGGGCAGGTTGAAGAGGGGGATGGGGTGGTACTAATCTTATAATGTGTGGTTTAATGGGTAATATACAGACATGAAAATTTTCCGCGTATCCGCGGATTTCCGCTTTTTCCTCCGATCCTAGATTTTTTTCCGCGTATTTCACTTTTCCATAAAAAAAAAAATCCAATTTCCGCGCATATGCCATCGTGTATACACAGTAATACATGGGCATGCAATAAAGACGGAATCGGAGGCGATCCCTTAACTTACTACACATACATACTCGCACTGCACCTCGTGTCCGTGTATGCTCTCTACGTGCATGCGAAGGGATCGCCTAATAACCGCAGAGGATTTGTGTGCATACGCAAAATACCCCCGCCCGTAATTGCGCACTCGCATGAAGGCGGAAGGCTATTCATACTACAAGCAAATGCATGTTATTACATGTACACAGTCACACAACGCATGTGCAGTGCACATGTGTTTGCCAGTGCAGTCGCGACGTGATGTTTCAAGTGAGTGAATGATCTGTCTTTTGCCGAGTTGGATTGTAATATTAAAAGGATAAGCCTTGGAAATACCCAGTTTTATAGCAAGATTGTGGATAAGACTAAAGTTTGACTTCATCCCGGCATCTGGAAAAAAGTAAACGGCATGCATTTTGCAAGGTGTGTGATCATCGACGATGAGATATTTTGATCGCTCACGGCGACTGTGTTGAACGCACGGCACGAAGTCACAACAACTACACATCGTCAACACTACTGAAATCATGGCATTCTGTGGCCTCAAAATAAAGCGCAAAGACATCATCGAAAGAGATAGTGATACAGGAGAGGCAAAATCCATTTGTTGCTTATTCAGCTCAGTTTTATTCATGAAAGTGCTCTGCACATAATACACATTAAACACATTCGGTGGTATTGATAAAAATGTGTATTCAGAGCCTGTTTTGGGGTATGACTTATGCTATCTTAATCCAGATTCTCATTGAATATGAGGTTAAATATCTCACCACAGAATGCACTAGATTGCACAATTCTTAACCCCAAATTTGAAAAATTTCCCTACCGTGGGAGGGGGATACCCCCCTCCCACACCCTCCCTCGCTTTGGTTCGCGAAAGTTTTTCAGTGTTTTTTTTTAACAGCACTTTTCATGCCTGAATATATTGCCAGTTTGTCCTTATTTATGTTGCTAATTCATTTGAGTATCCAGCTTGTCTATTTGTGTTGTTTCCGAATTTCTGAACCAAACTGAAAATTCCCGAATTTGCGTTGTCGAAACGAATCCTGCCGAATCCGAATTTTGTTGCTTGATTCGGAAGATTCTGAAGATTCGGAAGATTCTGAAGATTTGGGAACTACATGTACAGCATTTAATTGAGAATTCACAATTTTTTAATGCAAAATTAAATCGTGGACAAACAAATATCAAATTCAAATCAAATTCAAATGATTAATCTTACGTTGGATAGCTGCATGGGACCCACGTTCGTTTCGTTTGTTCACATTGCTAGAAATAATGCGTGTGTCCAGAAGAAGATTGCCAATTTGATGAGAGAAAACGTTGTACCGATATCAATGTGATCTGGTTATTGCGAAATGTACGAAATTACAAACGCCCGTATTCTATCTTGGTCTATTATACAGTCATCAAATTGACAGTGCGATAAAATACTAGTCGCTAATTTAGTTCGGAACGATAGGAATATTTTTCCATAGAGATCAGTGGTAAAGCGGAACGTCGCTCGCGAGAGAAAAAACTGAAGTTAGCGACCGAGTTAGCGATAATTTTATCGCACCGTCAATTTGATGATTGTATAATTGACCAGGATAGAATACGGGCGTTTGTAACTTCGTACGAGTGTTTGCAATAACCACATCACATTGATATCGGTGCAACATTTTCTCTCATCAAATTGGCAGTCTTCTACCGGATATATATACACGACGAAAGCCTTTATTTCTCGCATTATGAACAAACGTAGGTTCCATGATGCAGCTATCACAAGTAAGATTAATTATTTGAATTTGATATTTTTGTGTGCCAGTAATTCTGTATTCGAGTGAATAATCAAGAATCGCGGATCCCCGTGCTTCGCATGTTAAATAAGAAGGAAGTCAAAACAGAAAAACACACATGTAAAGGCGATTTCCGACTTTTTATTAAAAAATAATAATTATTCCGAATCCGAATCGAAACGAATTTCGGGGGGAAAAATATCAAACGAACCCGAATCGAATCGAATCAAAATTTCGGTGATTTGTTGCAACACTATTGTCTATACCCAAGGTTGTCTACTATCCAAATAGTTTTATGATGAATCAAACCAATCAAGATCTAGTTTGATCATTGAAGCACTCCAAAAGCTAGTGTTTCTATGTAGTTTTAGAACTGTCACGGGCTTGGATTAATACAGGTATTTGTCTGTGTGCTTGTACTTTCATCTTTGGGTTCCCAAGGCTTGATGGTGCTAGTGCATGAAGTTTACACCCACGTGGATGCTAACTGCACCCAGTAACTCTGCTTGAATGTAGGAAAGGATAGGATTATGTTGACTGCATATTGACTGTTCCATGTTATTTTTGGCCTTCATTATCTGACATGGCATGTATATTGAACAATTGGAAATTGGAATGTCCTGCCCCCCCCCCCCCCTTCAAAAAAAAAAAAAAATCAACAGGAAACGGACAGAGAAAAATGTTTTTAGATGCTCTTTATGAAATTTAACATGTTTCAATGTAAAGCAAATAATGTTCGTCCTAACTTCAACGTTCATCTCCCTGTAATTATCAGGCCATTAGTTGTTTCACATGCCTAGCAAAAATGATATATACAATTTGACTTCAAAACATACCAACATTGGCACAAGGAAGTTTGAGAAAATAAGTTTCTAGGAGGATAGGAGAGCTATCGGAGACAGGTAATCATTTCAATCTTGCATGTTTTTTGACAGGATGACTGCCACACTGACTGGGTCTCCTGTGTGAGGTTCTCACCCAACGCACACAACCCTATCATCGTCTCCGGTGGATGGGACAGGGTCGTCAAGGTACGAGGGACTTATTTTAATTGTATTTTCTGGTCTTGAATTCAATACATTACATACAGTTTGATTGAAGGAAGAAGGATATTTCTACATTGCAGGTGCTCTTTGAGGTGATTGTGTGTATAGCAAACAATGCTGCAGGTACTGTACATAAGAGGGCCTCGTGATAAGGTTTCACAATAACAGGACTTTAAAAAAAAAATCCCCAAATATTGTCTGTATATAATCAACACCAGAAAGGTGTTGACTATTTTCTGTTTGACAGATGTAAGGTCCTTCTGGCTCCTGTCAGACCAGGTCCCTGTTTCATAAAACTTGTTATCAATAACAACTGCTACATTTCTATGACGAATTTGCTCTCAGCCAATCAGATTCAAGGATTTAAGTAGCTTATAACAATTATTGTAACTTGTTATTGATAACCAAGTTTTATGTAAAGGGGCCCAGACCTAATAATGGTATTTATTCTTTATGCTTGAAAGAATGAGCAAAGTAAGTAAGTAGAGGATTGATATGGAGGGATGGAGTGAAGAAGAGAAAATAATAACGCATTGCCCATTGAGGCGTTCCTAAAGCTACTGTTTCTGTGTAGTCTTGGGGCTGTAATGGGCATAGAGAGAATGGTGTCTGTCTGCATGCTACTACTTTGATTCCTGGGGTCCCCAGGAGTTTGTGGTAGTAGCGCGTGAAACGTACACCTACATAATTCTCATTGTCAACAAACCTCAGAGAATTTTTCAAACTGTTACAATTGAATAATTCTTTCAGTTTACCCTCCACCAGTAGCATTATAAATGTAGCTTTGTTATGTAGGTAATCTTCAGTTCTGTTATTGACATAAAATTAAATTTCACACATTCAAACCAAATCTATTCTGACTGTTTGATATTACAACTAAATGAATGTAAAATAGCTAGTTGTCCTGATTGCGTGTTGAGCAAATAAGCATGTAGTTTCAGTGAATGTGATTTGCAGGAAGACCGATGACAACAGACCCCCCCAAATAACATTACCTGAAATGTCAAGAATCGGTAGGTATGGAATCCGTCTGTGGTCAGTTTGCAGCTATGAGGAGGTATTTTAGTCATCTGTTCCAAACACTGATCTGCTGCATGATAAACTAACTAGAATTACTTTAAGCCAGTTTAAGTCCATATACAGCTTCATCACAAGACCTCTATTAGCTGTAAATAGGATGGCAATTCTGACAAACACATCTATCAAGTACCAATGTTGACCCCACTCCTTATTTTGTCCTGAAGGTGTGGAACCTTGCCAACTGCCGTCTGAAGACCAACCACTACGGACATACCTGCTATCTCAACTGCGTCACTGTATCTCCAGATGGTTCACTCTGTGCATCAGGCGGCAAGGTAAGCAGCCTGGAAGACTTTGGCCCTGTCTTACTGTAATTTTTCCATATCGATTGCCAAGTCTTTAAGAGATGGGGCCCTTGTCAGTTGCCTAGTGTAGTTCACCAGTTCCCTACTTAGGCTTTGGCGGCAGAAAAAAAGTTTATGCATGGTTCAAATTGACAGAAATATGGCTTTATCGAATCCCATGGGGGTGATCTGAGAGGATTCAAAGCAATTTTGGGGGTTGAAAGAATGCACTGACACATTTATTGGTCCATATTGAGTGAAATTTGGCCTTATGTCATCCAGGGAGGTGGTTTGGGAGGACCAAAACAACTTTGGAGATTGAAAGCAAAGCATTGACCGATGATATATTACCCTTGTCGGTACCCTTGTTTGGGGAATCTACACATGGTTTTTAATTTTAAAACTTCCTCACGCTTGGATCAACACCAAGGGTGTTATGTACTGGTGAGAAGGCTGCCCCTACTATCATTTCAACCTGTAATTTTGACGAGCTCACAGGTTGATGAGCTCTCATATCTTTGCTTCCGAATGACATATGATTATGGAACTTTGATAATAGTCTGTGTTATGAATAAATACATAATTAAGTTCATAAATAAATGAATACAAACTTCAAAATTTTGTGCACAGAGGACAAGTTGGAGCTTATTTGGTACCATGGAAAAAATTGCAGGTGTGTTTCTAGAGAGATATCACAAGTTTTGTGTTGACTGAATGCAGTTCTTTATTGTCCACAAAATACATTGAAAGCACTACACCCGAAAAGCATAACTCTTTCTGTCCCTTTTTAATGCATGAAAAAAAACAAAAACCAACAAACAAAATTTGGATACTTCGGAGAGCTCCTTATAGGTCAAACTGAATTAGCTTTTCAGTTTCTATTAGAGTCCAGACTATTTGTATTTTAGTTTCTCTTTTCTCATTTCTGGGGACTGATTTTATAGGATTGTTTTTATCCTCTTTTTTTCACTGCTGTATTAATGTATAAACGTGTTTCCCTGTTATTTGTTGGTTTTTTTGTTTGTTTACAGGATGGTCTGTCCATGCTGTGGGATCTGAACGAGGCTAAGCATCTGTACACCCTGGACAGCCAAGAAGGAATCAACGCCCTCTGCTTCAGCCCCAACAGGTACTGGCTCTGTGCCGCTGCTGGACCAACCATCAAGATCTGGGTAAGTGTGTGTGGAAGTGTGAAGTGATCCTGAAAAGGTTGTGATTGTTTTACTTGGCTGTGTGTTGTCTCAGGGTATGTGTCTCTGATAAATGATATTCCTCTTGGCCTGAAATAATGATTCTTTTGGAGTGAAGTGGAGAAATGTGTAGATAGATAAAAGGAGGAGGAAGAAAAGGTATTGCCCATTGAGGCGTTCCTAAAGCTACTGTTTCTGTGTAGTCTTGGGGCTGTAATGGGCATAGAGAGAATGGTGTCTGTCTGCATGCTACTACTTTGTTTCCTGGGGTCCCCAGGAGTCTGTGGTTGTAGCGCGTGAAACGTACACCTACATACTTCCCAAGTTTAGTTGACAGTTGACAATTTCAGTAAGATTTGTGAAATTTTTGAAATTCTAGCTGTGGAAGCTGCCATGTTACAGAAATGGAAAGAAAATAAACAGCATATTGAATTTTATGTAATTTTTTTAGATGATGTGAAGCCATATTCATGTCAAACAGACTTAATGGATAATTTAAAACAGTTAACATGAGAATTTATCCAGAATAACATGACGTTATCTGTATATAGGTCTTCTATCCATGTAATGATGATGAGATACCACTCACGATTTTGTGATGTAGGATTTAGCAGAATTAAGCACCATATTATTTAGCTGTGATGTTATCATATTGCTAAGCATGCTATTACAGTGTATTTTATTTTTGCTACTGGCTACTGCCTACCATAATATTTCTATTTCTGAAACCTCTTCAAAGGAATTCTTTTTTTATCCACCTGTAATTTTACTCTTGTTTCTCTGTACAATTCAGGATCTGGAGACCAAGTCCACTGTGGATGAGCTCCGCCCTGAGGTCGTTGGACCCTCCAACCGCAAGACGGAATGCATCAGCTTGGCCTGGTCTGCTGACGGTCAGACGCTGTTTGCTGGATACACAGACAACCTCATCCGTGTCTGGCAGGTCTCCATCGCAAGCTCATAGACAACCTACAACTTCTTTTTAATGATCCCCCCTTCTTCGTGATCCTCATGGCACATTGGCTATCTACGTATCATTCCCTTTCATGCTGTGCTGAGGGTTGCATGACTGGATTGTGTCAGTCTAAAGCGAATTGCACAATACTAGCCAATGTGCCATGGAGTGTTACAAGAACCCTCTATTTAAATAAACAGCTCAACCCCGGCTTCCAAAGTAAATGAATAATTACATTACATTGCATAATGAGAAAAATCAACATTCAGTAATCTTCATCCCAGTGAAATATCAAATTTTTGCCAATACCCTATTCAATAGGGTTACATAACTTGTATACTTAGCACACAAGTCCTTGCAACTTATGTCCAATAAGGAAATGATTCACTACATAGATTATTAATTTATGACATTATATTGCTGTCAAAATATGAAAAGAAGGCCAAATTTCCGAGATTTTCGTGCATTACCGTCGGGCAGAATAATGTTGAAAACAATCTTATTGCTCGACATTGGCTTTGCCCATCAGGCTGGTTTTACTGACACATGTAATTGGAGGCAAATGATGTAAAGTGCATTGTACAGTTCCAAAATATCTTGTGTCAAAGTCGTTGGAGAAATAAACAAGGAATGAGTCCTTGACATACGCTCATAATTGATGTTTTTCATGTGTTATACTTTCTTGGTACAGTGAGGGAGTGCATTTGTGAATGCCTTCAAACATGGACCTGGAAAAAAAAATGTGTACAGGTATCTTTTCAACCACAGAAACATGAAATATGGATGTTAAAGTTGTCATGATCACTTCTATGTGCTTGTAGAATCAGTCATTACAAACTTTGAGGTATGTCTGTTAAGCCTTCCATTGCTGAAAAGGTTATAAGGGGATGTACATTATTTGATACATTTTTTGCAGTTTGAATATGTTAAAAAATGAGCCAGATTTCAAGAGCGGAAACCTGTGATTCTTTAAATATACAAACCGTACACATGAAAGGTCCATGATTGTTTGGTTTGAGTGTGTGTTTCATGTTTGCTAGCACAGATGGTGACAGTTCATGTTGTGTGTGCTGTATGCACTGTAAAGAAGGAATTACTCCATTACACAATTATTGAAGCGGATAAGTTATTTTTTCGACCATGAAATTGTTCTGTATATAGTCGGGTTTTTTGCAACCGAGTGCGAATTTTATTTTTAAATCTAATTTTGAAATGTCTACAAAAGCAATGAAATACAGTGGAACCTCGTTATAAAGGACAGTTATAACAAAACTCTCCTTATATCAAGGTAATTTTGCAGGTCCCATTTCTAGCATACGTCACTCAAGGAATAAGTCCTTGACATACGCTCAAAGCGTTGTCCAAGGGCACTTTGGAGTTTTCATTTCAGGGGGTCTGCCACCCCCTTCCCTATGGACAATTTTATCAAGTTTTTATATTTTTGGAATGTACATTCATAGCTCTTCCTTCTGACAAAATTTGGTCCTTGGGCTTCAAGGGGAAAATTTACACCAATTCTTAGGGGCCGTCTGACACCCATTCCCAGTTTTTGTGTGTTTTTGTAAAGTCCAGTCATACTACTTCCTACTGACAAAGTTTGGTGCATGGGGGAGATGGGGTGAAATCGACCCAACTTTGGGGTCTCTGGGGGCTAAACCCGGCGGCTACGGTTGTCCAGGGTTTGTTGTCCTATAGGGGGAAGTTGTCCGGAAGTGGCATTACGACAGATAACTGGAAGGCAATCACAAAATTTCACAGTGACTCATAAATTTTTCATATAATAGCATTACATTTATTTACATTTCTAGTACAAAATGATGGTTGCATGCATAGTGAAGCATGGCACATATGAAAAGGCGATTTATCTCTCTTATTGCTAGCGCATTTTCTTCTTCTAGCTAAGTATGAATTGCGTACAGCAGAGTAAAAACAACACAAGATACAAGAACAAGTTACAAAATAAATTCTCTGGTAATATGAAGAATATTCTCATAATAAATATATAACATCCACTACAGCACCAGAGAAATTGGTAAACACTATACGTGTGTATATAAAAAAAGAACAGTTTGGTCATTCGTGTGATCTGAAAATAGGTTATTTTTGGTGAATATTAATCAGAGGTGTTGTGGTCTAGCGTGGAAGTCACCAGACCTGCTACGGCACTAACGTCCCTTGCCAAGAGTTAATCTACATAAAGAAATTCCTTGAATGTTAAAGCGCCTTGTCAGAGCAGCGAAGATAGAGCTTAAGTAATACATGTAATATGAATAACTTTGAAAGCGCATAGAGACGCTTTACTTGGCCCTGTCACACTGCCAAACATACACCAAACCGACCGATAACAGACAGAATCTTCGCCATTCGGTGTAATGTAATGTTTTGTTCGATCTATTGTCGGTGTGGTGTCGGTCTTGACGGACTGACTGAGGTATAATTGCCCTGAAAACTTGAAAACTTGCTTAGTAAATGACCCTTTGATTATTTATAGGCAGACAAATGTTGGGAAAAGGCGTTATCGTGACCAATGAAAAATGAAATTAAGATACTGATAAATTCCTAGTAATAACTGAGGCAATCTGCAAATGCACGTTCTCTTATTTTCGTAACCACACACATGACCATTATGAAGAACAAAGCACCAGAGTAGTCTAAGATTTTACCTTGATTTTAGTAAGCTTCTTTTGAATAATTATATATACATATCTACACTCGAAGTGACTTTCACTGAAAGAAGCAAACAATTTCCCTGAAAATAAGGAAAAGTATTAAAGGCATTGACTGACATCAGAACAAGAAAATGCAGACATATATACAGCATAGCGAATTAGCGTGTACTGAGTAACAGCATTCTGAGGTTTATGTTATGTAGAAAATATGCACACATTTCTTCTTCCACATAAGTATCTTTCAGATACTGTCTCATTATTTTTGAAATATTCTATTAGATCATAAAAGGGGTAGAAATTCCATTACTTATTACAGTTATACTTATGTTTAGTCCCCCTATTTAGCTTTCACTTTCATCCTCTCTATCTCTCTCTCTCAACCCACACTTTTTTTTTCTCTCTCTAACTTTCTCACTCTTTTCCTCTTTTGCCTCTCTATTTCTCATTCCCTCACACACAAAAGTTCTCTCTTCTCTCGAATGTTCCCCCCTCTCTTTCCCTCTCTTTTGACCTTCTCTCAATGTTTCGCAAGATGCATATAATCTATACATGTATCAGTGTTTGCAAAAGTCACCACCATAAAGTACCATCACCAAACATTGTACTCAAATGATAAAGATTAATTCCCCCCATAATGATTCGCACAATAAATACATCCAAATATATCACCCAGTCACCAAATGATCAAGATTTTAATTCTTCCATTTTATGACAGAGTTTGAACCAGGGGCGGCGATCTGGGGAGGGGGAGGGGCACACATTCCATTGGAAATGTTCAAGGGGATTGCCCTCATCCTTGAAATTTAGATACAGAATATTGCCAATCAAGAGGTATTGCTTACATGCAAAGGTTTTATACTGCAAAGTAAAATAATATTCGTATTCTGGGCGGGGGGGGGGGGGGGGGGGGGGGGTCGTTTCCCCCCTCTTTAAAATCTAGAAAATCACCAATCAAAGATGTCGGTTAGAATGCAAAGTTTTTTATATTAAAAAAGCAAAATATTCTGACAAATTGCCAATTAGGGATCGTCTACCCCCACCCCCCTTCACTGAAATTTAGAAAATGGCCAAATAGGAGATTTTGCTAAAAATTGAAAGTTTTATACCACAAAGGCACAATATCCTTATTGGGGGGGGGGGGGGGGGGGGATCATCTCTCCTATAAGGCGTCGCTTCGAATGCAAATTTTTTATACTGTAAAGGTAAAATGTCTTATTCGTGGGGAAGGGGGTGTACCATCATAGACGCTTCCCTGCTCTGTCGCCACAATTTCTCGCAATCGCCGCCCCGGGTTTAAACTAACAATGAAAGTTTTAGTTTCGTGGTCGACGTGCGTTACGAGCTCGAGTCCGTTGCTGTTGGAACAATTTCTTTTGTTCAGCGCACGTCGTGCAACAAAGTTCTTCATATCGAGGCATCTTGCAGTAGGTACGGTAGTTCTTACGCTTGCAGATAACAGAGTCCATTGGAACACAGTTGCCAGCTGGGAGAAAAATGAGGAGGAAAAAAGACGAAGATGAATTTACAGTATGGGAACACATGCGTATTATGTCAACGACGCACTATCAACCTTCACTGGCACGGGTGGGCAGTAACAAAGAATGCCAGTTTGAGAAATATGTTGTACTCGTTGTTGGCCACTCATTGCCATTTGGGGTAATGCATATTTAGGTTGGGTGTGTCGCAATAGCGTAGCTGAGGGGAGGGCAGGGGGGGGGGCAGAGTGGCCCGCCTGTCAATTTTTCCTCGATTTTTTTTTTGCTTGTCAGAGAATTATTGAGGAAAACATTTGATAACTCCCCCCCCCCCCCCCACTGAGCGAGTTTAAGAGGGCTGGCGAGAAGAAAAAAAAATATGGGTCTCCCTTCAAGCAGAATTTGCCCCCCCCCCCCCTTGTAAAAAATCCTAGCTACGCCACTGGTGTGTTGTCGTTCAGGGGGCGGTCTCGTTGGTATGACTGGGGAATCACTTATATTATGCGAATAACATTTTAATGGAATTTCTTTCGATTTTGCAGACAATATCCCCTGATCACCAGTTGACCTAAAACAACAACAGGTGCACATTTACTAAACATTAATATCTGGCATTGAAACATCAAGTTTTACTTCTGTCATAAAAGCCGCCAAAAGCAGACAAGAGCAACCAAAAACTGTCCAGAACGGAGCCGCCAAGAACAGAGTTGACAACATATCCCAAATCAGGCAAGAGACAACCATGAGTCTCCTGTAAAATTGCCAAGGGTATTTTAACGGTTTTTAAAGTGAAATCGACAAGGAAATTTTTAATTTTAAGGTCTAAAGCTCACAAAAGAAAACAAAAAGCAAGTTGGGATGATCGATAAGGTTTTTGGCGGCTTTTATCAGACTTTTTCTTGGTTCTTGGCGGCTTTCAGTAGATCGATTACAGTCTCTTGGTAGCTCTTGACTGCTCTCGGCTACTTTTAGTAGGAACCAGTTACGTGGAATTGATTTCGCGAGGTTCAATCGCTACTTGGACATTTCATTTTCAAGATTAATTAACACATTTCAGTTAGATGTGTAACTTACGTTCACAGTCCTGGACGGAACACGATTTGGACGTTGGGGGCCTTTGGTCAAAGCAGTGGAACGATCCCGGCAACCCCTCACCTTCAATGGACTCACAGGTCACCGAGCGTGTCTTGGTACCTGTACCGCAGCTAGCCGAGCACTGCAAATAGGTAGAATTACAAAATAAAGGGATTTCTGAATATATAAGATAAAATGTAACATTATCCAAGTGAAATGAGGCTCATTGTTAAAAAAAAAAAATGTGTGAAAATTTGACCAACGTGACGGTAATCTTGTGTATATCAATATTAATTTTGCACAATTTCGAGTAAAAGATGACCGTGGTTTGGGCTGGGCAAACCATTACCCAAGCAGGGCATAACTGCCTAAGAGTTGGTCCATCAAATAAGTACCATCACATTGGTCAAATTTGTACCCAAATTTTTTATACAGTGTACTACGACACATGCTTTGGTGTTTTAACTGCTCCACGATCGACTTCCTACATTGAAATAATTCCTAACTTCAACCCTGGACGAACACTTGCCTAACTCTAGCCCTAACCCTAAACCTAAGCTAACATGCAATTTAAACTCTAACTATAACCCTCCCCCTATTATCTGTGACGAAACAAAGAACAGCGCAATGTTGTCGAAGCAAATGTCGGGTCATCACCCGAAATGAAGGTGGCTGATGGGGCCAAAAATCTCCTTGAAACAGTGGCGTATCCAAATAAAATCAATAACCTTGGAAAAAATTCAATCTTGTGCTGCCACCCGGCAAAATGATGTCAAAAGTATATTGGAAAGTTAGAAGGAAAATCATGATTGTTTAGTGTTTCTGAAAGATAAATTAACCAACATAATGAGGGTCGCTATCCTCTAGCAAACTTGAATCCCGCCCCTGTAAATTCGGTACCGTTGTTTTTCCGAAGGTTTATAATTCTGAAGGTTTTGATCCGAAGGTTCATTAATCCGACAGGTTCGTTTTCCCGAAAGCTCGTAATTCCGAAGCTTCGTACTTTCGAAGGTTCGTACTTCCGAAGGTTCGAATTTAAGATTATGAATCATATCTTATTTTCGGGTTCATGAACCTCCGGATAAACGAACCTTTGGAATAATGAACATTCGGAATACTGAGACAGTTGTTCGGAATTATGAACCTTATTTCATTTTCGGAATTATGAACCCCATAGTTCGGTTTGTGTTTTGGAATTATGAATATTCAGAAAAACAAATCTTCAGAACATCAGTCCCCCCTTGTAAATTCCACCCCGCCCTCTCCAACTTACATCCGACCACGTTCCTGTGACCCATACTGCCGGGCAAGGCTCGCGGTTGCACTCCTCATGGTCCTCGGGTTGCGGGGAGGGGCACAAAGAAGGGTCCACTTTCTTCCTCACGCTATTCAACGTCTGTATACAGTGGATAGGACGTCTCCTGAAGCCGTTGATACCACAACTTTCGGAACAATTCCCCCAATCTCGGATCTTCCAGTCATAACTAGAAGGACAAAAGAGGCATCAGAACCATACGATATTAAATTTGGTGATAAATACTATTTGACATTTTTAAAACTGATCTATTCTAGCGACTAGAAAATTCAAAGAGTTTTGCGTCTTTACGTCAGAAAGAAATATGTATACACAATATAATAAATTACAATGCTATCATCATCAGCAGCAGCACTACCATCCTCCTCCTCCTCCTCCTCCTCATCATCATCATCATCACTACCATCATCATCATTATAATCATCATCGTAATCATGTAAGGCAATAATTTTGAAGACCAACAACAATCATTGATAATCAGGAATAACACAAAATAGTACGTTGTTACTGAAAAAACTACCTTGCTGGTTGTGAGGTAGTTGTAGGGGGTAGCGTTGTGGTTGGGCGCGTTGTTGTTGGCTCCGTAGTTGTTGCTCGAGTGGTAGTGGGCTGTGTTGTAGTGGGAGGTGTTGTGGTGGGAGGTGTTGTGGTGGGAGGTGTTGTGGTAGGAGGTGTTGTGGTAGGAGCTGTCGTCGTTGGTTGTGTGGTAGTAGGTGGTGCTGTTGTAGTTGTTGGCCTGGGTTTTATCTTCCTCCGTTTCGCGGTCGTTGTCTCTCTCTGCGTCGTCGTGGCCACAACAGTCGTGGTTTCTCCAAGCGTAGTCGTCTCCCGTTGCGTGGACGTGTCGACGTTCGTCTCCGCGCCCGGGATCGTCCCGCATTCGTGGGTATTACATCGCTTGCGTTTCCCCTTCGGGTTGTAGTCTTCCATTCCACATCTATCCTTCTTTACAGTCTCATCCGTGCCGGCAACATAACATTGATGTCGGAAGAAGGAGTAACCTTCCCGTAGGAGAAAAAAAAGAGAACAATTGATTATCGTTATCATCACCATCATCACCAACATTAACATCATCATCCTCATCCTCCTGATCACCATAATCATTCCTCCTCTTGCTTTTCATCATTACCATCTCATCATGATCATAATCATCTTCCTCATTATTACACCATCTTATCATCATCATCATCATCATCATCATCATCATCATCATCATCATTACTCCCGTCCTCATCTTCGTCAGCTGGCTCTTGTTTTTCAGTCTCTGCGTTCCCCAGAATAAACTCCCATCATATTACATCTCCTCTGCAAGCCGTCCACCCATTCATAAGCTTGTACTTCTTCTGTTACCACCTGAGTAATATAATTATACCATCATCATCATCACAATCGTAATCATCATCGTCATCATCATCATCCTCCTCTTCATCATCATAATTAGCATCTTTGTCCTTTTCTTTATTACCATTTTAATAATCGGCATCATTATTACCGATATCTTCACAAGTATAATCACTGTCAGCATCATACTCATGATCATCATTATCATTCATCGTTATCATCGTATTCATCACCGTCATTACCATTATCATCGTCACCACCATCATCATCATTATACATATCAAAATTCATCTTATTCATGATCCTCTACAACGTCATCATCACTGTCGTCGTCCTCATAATGAGGCCCTTGTTTTTCACTCTGTGTGCCCTTAAATGAATATTCATTACATACCTCCTCCGCACTTCCTATTACAAGCCGTCCATCCTAGCTCTCTCCATTCGTAAGGTTGTATTTCCTCTTCAACAACCTGAGCGATATGATTATTCGGCCGCTCGGTGGTCGCTGGTCGTCTCGTGGTCGTTGTGGCCGGCTCCATGGTCGTTGACGACAGTGCTTCGTAATATGACACCGTGTAGTTGAGCATATTGGTGTCTCGAGTGATGTAAACCTACGATGAAAAGTTTGGAAGTTATTCTTTTTATCATTCTTTTCTTTCCTTTCTAATGTTTTACCTTTACATCTTTAATTGCAAGACGTTAGTAAATAAATTATTCCTGCACTAAGAAAGAACATGATCTGTTGCGTAAAAATATATTCTCAGCAGTTTCCGTGTGCATTGCGTCAAAGTTCACATACATCACAATTGGTGGAATTACCATTTTACGTGTGCACAAATCGCGCGCGCAGCGAAACTAGTGCCCCACCTGGAACTTGCTGCATAACTATGGCGCACGGGGAGTTTCTTCTAAAGTTACCCAAGACCTGTCCGTCGTAAAAGTAAAGCCCACTCTCGGTGATTGGTAAAAACCCTTTATCGGGTAATTAGCTGAATAGTGTCGAATTTCCAATGATAACTCACAATTATGTGTCCTTAATCGTTTCACATTCTGTTAAAAGCCTTCACCATATTCATAATCATTATGATGTTGAAATGTCGGATGTGATCCTAAACATGTTTCTGAATATGGCAAATAAGCATAGTAGATAAATGTTTACTGATTTGAAACAGTAAATCTTTACATACCATCAAATGAAGCTCCTTTCCGATTGGTCCTTTGCTTACAAGCCTTTCACTTCTCCCACTGACGTCATAAGTAAACCTTGCACCATCAACGATAAAATCATGAGGTTCCGAACGCCGCCTCCCGGGGTTTAATATATATTTTCCCGTTTCTGCGCTTTTCAGTGCTGTAGAATATCATATAAAAGAAATTAAGAATAACTTACTACTCTTAAAAAAATTTAGCATGTTACAGACTACCTGATAGAGAAACGACGTCAGCAAGACTGATATGATGAGCGTTGACATTTTAGCAATTTATGAGCTTCATTTCCAATCTCCAATAGGCAAATTGCAGGAAATCTGAAAAGGAAGCTAAGCATTAACCTTGCAAATTATACCAAATAGTTTTTCCCAATCTCATCTTTAATTGCAGTAAATTTGACTTGATATCATCTGTACACCTTACGGTTTACATAATATTTATAACTTAGGGTATGATATTTGATATACTGTTTAATCCTTTCTGAACCCCTATATACTTGCCTATATACTAATCTGTTCAATTTATTTTACTACTTATTTCATTAAGTCATATTTTGTTAATCAAACTTTAATCAAACTTGTGAAAAAATATGTAGATGTAAACACAGCGTTTTCATTAACTTTAAAGTGAAATAAACCACGTTACTTACCCAGAAAATGTGTAGAGGACACTGTTTTCTTAACATCAAGTTTCCGTAACGCTGGGGCAAGGGTTAAAACTTTCTTGTATCCTACAGTGAGAGAAATTGGCAGAGGACACACAGAGAAATGAAAGTTACAAATTCAAATCTCGAGTTTGTTTTATGATTTTCTTTCTTTATGATATTCTTGTCGGTTTTCAATTATGTTTTCGTGATACCATCTGAAGTCTAAGAGGTAAATGTTTTTAAAAGAATATCTTCGACAGGGCAAACATAGGAGTGATCAAAATGGATGTAAGTTTCAAAGGCAGGGACATTGCTAGAGATGGGATGGGGATGTGAAACCCCAATTAAAATATTTCTGGAGGCAAATTTAACATTTTTATAAGCTGTCAGCAAATTGCGAAGACTTATGGCTCTTCTTTTTGCTTGATAATATGTGAACATCTGTTTGCAAATCTAGAAATCCGATAACCCGTTTTTTCTTTGTCCGCAACTAAAATCTGATGTCGGAATTTTTTCAGCTAGCTTGTCGGCAAAGTCGGCCCGACGCCCCATTCAAAATTTCATCTAAAAAATTTCTACAAATGGATGTTGATGACTTTATAAGGTCAGTTCACCGACGACTTACTTTTCTTTGTGGACGCGTCATCGCTGATATCGACCGTAACTCGCTTGCAGGTTGATCCGTCTCCACCACACACTCCGCATCTATCCCACTGAAGCTTCGATGAAATCTCCTCGTTGCAACCTACCGGCTGTATAGGAGAGGATTAAATGATGCATGAGATAAGTCTCCTTATTCAAAAAACTCTATTGAACACGATAGCCAAGACTCTCGAAAATCAAACTTGAATTTCAATAGCCTTGTCCATCGCGAAGAATTTCGAAAAATCAGACTCGGACACTTCCAACAGCCTTGTCCATCATCTATTGAAGTGTCCGAACATTACAATGACGTATTAAGTAATCCGAACATGTTTTCAAGGGATATAAATAATTATATACAATAAGGTATTGAAATTGTCTTAGAGTTAATTTTCGAAGACATTTGTGATTAAGTTAATCACCAATAAAAGTTTTGGGCGACAATTTTGAATTGTAAAGCTGTAGGACTTCTCGAGAATGAAATCCATTATTCCTATGTCCCGTATACAGTACTTTTTTTCTTTATTTCTTGCTCATCATACATTTTATAGAGTTCAGATAACATTCTGCTTTGGTTCTGGTGAATTTAATGCAGATCAGAAATGAATAAATATCTGCAAAGATTCCAAACTCAATTTCTTTCCTTTTCCTGCATGTTACTACGCCGCGACTATCTAACATCTTTGTGACATCAAATTGCCACGATTCAACTTGTGTGGGCAAGTGGTTAGAATCATTGTAAAAATGTCATTGGAAGCAAAACTTACAACTTTCTTTCCTCTGACACAGATATCTTCAGGGTTATCGTAAGAGGCGGGTGTCCCATCCGTCACATTGTAGTCGGACATGGCTACTTCATCGGTTTCCTCCGAGACACAGGTTAACCGACAACGTAACGTTCCTACATGGGTGACGAAAAAAAAAAAGAAAAGCAAAGAAAAAGACAACCGGAGATGAAGAGGTGCAAGAGGAAAAGAAATAAAGCAAAGTTGGGTATACATAAAAGGGAAGAGTAATATGGTAAATTAATACAACTATACTTTTTAAAAATAAAAAAAACACTTTGAAATGGCGCTTTTATGATTTTACAACTTTGCAAAAAAAAATTTGAGTCGCAAGTATTCTGGTCAGATTTACATTGTATAAAACAAAATTGGTAACTTTTTGGTAACGGTTTTATCATTTAAGTTTCTTGGCAGAGTTACAAATAATAAAATTGGCACACTTACTATTTCTGTTCTCATATGGCAGCCAATTGTGTCTCTGATTCATAAAGTTCCAGTTGCTGAAAAAGTTAGTACACTGCTCGGCACGCTTGTCGAATGGGCCATTTGGACATTCCTGATAAGATAGAAGAAAAAAAATGACAAAAACATATCAAACAATGATTTAAATCATTTCCATTGTATAAGTGATTTACAACATCTTAATAATTCATATTCATGGTTAATGAACCATATAATTTTTACTGTGAGTGAAGTACATGTATACTACTGTCTGTGTACATTTTTTCTTTTACATTTATATCACTGTACAACATTGAGAAACCAGTCATTTCGATGGCATGGAATCCTATCCCAACGCTGCCATCACATTAAAGGGGAAGTCCACCCTGATTATAAGTTATGATTTTTAAAAGTTGTAATCAATCAAACACAAACTGGCAAATCCTTTTTTTTTGCGAGCTCCTCTCCATTTGCCCTGTACCAAAAAATAATTAATTTCCATTTTTTAAAAAGAAAATATTCAAACATGCATGCACCTTAGATATATAACCATTGCTCATATACTTTTTTTACACAAAACCTGTATGAAACAAATCTATTCCTCCATCAGAAACTGAAAATTTAAAGTTATAAAATTTTCTGTACTGAATGACTACAAGTAACAGTATTGATAAATCATTTATAATTATTGTGACGTACACAGAAATATAGAACCATAGACCCGAATACAAAGAGCAATTAGACATAAAATTTTATTTTAAAAAATGATATAAAATGGTATACGTTATATGACTATTACCTGTGTGTTGCACAGCCTAATATCCTCGCCTTTCCCTGGACAATCACGTCCTCCGTACTGCGGTCTGATAACATGAGATAGTAATAATTATATTTATGAATATCTCGTTCAAAGAATCATACCATCTTGGTGTGATGATAGACTAAATCAAATACAACGAAGGATGTCGCTTAAAGAATTGTGTTAAATATAGTCTCATCTTGTTTTCCATGTATCAAAAGTTGTTTGTACGAGATCATGTATTCCATCAATGATTTCCGGTGAATTTTACCGTAAATATAGGTAAGGAACACTAGATCACGGCAATATACTGCCTTACGCTATATAGGACCTTTCCACCCGACAGCTCCCCACACAACAATCTCGAGGTTTCGCAAAGAGATAGCATGTGTGTCACTGTGTGTAGGTTTATTTATCAACAAAAATCCAATAAACTCTGACGAAATTTTTTGAGGGCTCACCAAAACTCAACATTACCTTTAACATTACTGATTCAGGATATAGATAGTAACATCCAGGGGGCAGGGGCATTGTGAAGGGTTATCAAAGCGGGCTGAAACTGCCTCCAGTACTCTATCATATTGCACCCTCCCACCCTAGTAATTTTTCTCCTCTCCGTACCAAACCATGTTTCCATTTTCTTATCTCCATTCCGACAAGAGTAAATTATTTTGTTATCTCCAGGCCCGCGGACGATAAAAAGTTGAAATTTGGGGGAATTAGTATTTCGCTTTTGTGTTTGCAGCGCTTATGCATCGTTAATTCTAGCAAATTAACGCTATCTAACCAGCCAGTCAATCCATTTATTAATCCATGAATTTAGTTTATTAAAGAAATTCACTTAATATTTCATGTAATTTACAATTTTTCAATAGATCGATCAAATAATTACAATTTACCAAAATTCTTAAATAAAATCAATCAATCAATAAATCAATCGAACTATATTTTCTTTACCTTGGGTTATCACACTGTCTTGTTCTGTACTGAGCACCTGTACCGCAGGTATACGAGCACTCCGACCACTCGCTCCATGCACTCCAGTGTCCATCGATTTGATTCTGTGAATACCTACACGTGCCCTGCACACACCACTATACAGGCAAGGAAAAGAAGGTTATAGAAAAAAGTCAGATGAAGAGGTGCACCATTCTTTATAAATTCTAAATTCTGTAGAAACTTGGAAAGGAAAGGAAGGCTGTAAAAAGGGGTAGCATAGCAAGGTGCTCTTTATAGAGCACTTCGGAGCCTAAATATTGTGATGTAGCATTTACTTATCATTAACTGCACATTTTTTTTTCATTAAAAAACAAATTCTAGGGGATATGTCCCCCGTCACGTTTATGTTCTCCTGTTAAATTTTAAAAGATAGAGAGGTGCATCATACTTTATAAATCATAGGTTCCACAGAAACTTTGAAAGAAAAGGAAGGTTATTGACAAAGGGTGAGATATATCTCTAGAGCACTTCAAAGCCTTAACAGTGTGATGTAGCCTTTACTCCTTATTCCCTATACACTTTTCGTATTTCTAAAAAAATATCTAATGGACATGCACCACCCCCACGTTCTCCCATAATTTCCGCCTCAGAGACATCTTTGCCATTCACGTTCTCATGTTAACCACTTGACTATATACTGAATTCTCTTATTCCCATTGGCTTAATACAGAGACTGGCAATAGCTTAAATGTTATATGATACAGCGGTGCACCATACTTTATAAATCATAAATCCTATAGAACGTTAGAAAGGAAAGGAAGGGTAAGATGATAAGTATGATTACACTCAGTGAGAAGAATCACACAAACGATGCAAATATCTACACACACGACAAACTATGGAAAAATATTCAGTCTTAATCTATACAAAAATGCAAAACTAAGTATCACAACCTATGATCAAAACTATTGACTACAAAATGAATAAGAAAATCGTCAGTTTTTAATGTCGTATGTAAATCACTCTACATATTCACTGAGTAGAATAAACAAGATACAACACAGAAATACATATATTGGTCATGGTTAGTAAAGAATAGAAAGACACAGTTCAAATTTTACATTTTGTATATTGAAGCAACTATGACCAGACAATAGGAAAAACAAGAATATGCGCATGCGCAGTTTATTTTTTTATTTTATTTTTTTTACGGGACCCGTTGATAGTTAGATGCGATTGGTTGAAAGATACGACCTATCGCATCTTTCTACAAAACTACTTAGTACGTACTTGCCAATCTGAGTCCACAGCGGAAACCATGATTGGCAAAAGAAAGTTTATTTCTGTTATTAAACTAAATTCATTCTCAAAACTGTGTGATGATTCGCAGTAATTTAATGGATATCAATTGTGCTGTAAGTCTTTGTCACGCAAACAAAATTGAGAGTAATTTCTTCCGAACCATGCGCAAGCAAATAAAATCAACAAATGGGTAAAAATAAAATCACCTCAGTTTCTAACAAATTCTCCAGAAGCTGTTCATGCATAAAGATATGCAAATTTGTAGGACATGCACGAACGAACACAAAGTGTGATTTTGTAAAGATTTTAATTGAATCTTGATTTCAAAAATTGATCATGCCCATGCGAGAAGCCTCTGTCACTTCTTGTCATATTTACATTTATTCATCATGTCCATAGTATGCTTATCAAGTTATAAATAATTTGGGAGAACTGAATAGATTTCGTGCATTCTTCCTCCAAGGGGCTAACAATACTAAATTATGTTCAAGAATGCCGGAAGAAAAAATACCCAACAATCATGCGATAGTAATGATAAGCCAAACTTGTTAAATCCGAGGTAGGGTCACACGTAACACCCTTTCCAGCTTTTGTATCAACGCCGTCTCTTTGCCAAAACAGAGACATCCGACATGGTATAGACAGCAAAGTGTCCTCGATCTAAAGATGTCGTTGTTAGAAAAGACGACATTTGCATAGAGAATAATTTTGATCATGGTACCCGCTTTGTTTAAAGGAAAAGTATCATGAATTATTCATGAATTTGTAAGTGACGGTTTAGTGAGAGAGAATCTGTAGTACGGACAGGGCTCAAGAAGATGGTACGTAAACGCAGAACTTTCCAAGATGCAAATATCACACATGGCTACACATTAACCCACAGCGTGCATGTGCAATGCAAGAGAGAAACAGACCACCTAGAGACAGTGTGGTCTTCAGAAGCTTTGTGAACGCAGTCAATATAATTGTGGCAATAATCCACGTTGGTTGACAGAGAAAATTAAAAGGCTTGTGATATAACTGGCTTAAAAGATTTTTAAAAAGATTAAAGATTCGGGGAACGTGGTAAAAGGCCGATAAAGAAGGAATTCTTTCAAAAGTGAGCAAAATATAAATAAGTGATTGCAACATGATTCACTGAAAGGACAGCGCCAGTATAAATCTCACTGCTTAAATCGTCATTTACTAATAACAAAAAAAAAAAATTACTTCACATTTCGGCAGCCCAAACTTTCAGGTTAATCCCTGAAATCCAATGTCTATCAAGTATCAACCCAAGACTTTTGTCGGGAAATGTCTACAGTTCACACCATCTTAAAATATTTCTTTGTTCTTTACATTATTTTGTTCACAACTGAAAGAAAAAGACCATTATTTTACTTGGTCGTAAGTTTTGTTTGGCTTCGTTTTATCCTTATGGCAAATTCTAAACTATGAAGATATTTGCTTTCGAATTTTACTTTCAATTAATTGTGTGCCTTACCTGTACCCGACCCTGTTTTATTTACTGCTAAAGAGCTAACCGGATGCGTTACATTAACCCGTAAACATTATACGATGTCCGGCTATCACCCGATTTTGGAATTTTACCAAATAGATTTGATTCGACGAAGGGATTTGACATTTTCAATCAAATGGCCCTGAGATGATTGATTTTTTGCCAAATAAAGTCGCAGTCTGACTGCATATAAGTGCACAATGCTCTATCATAATACCAGCTTCACTGAAGACCACATTGCCCCCTTTCATGGGCGCCCCCTCTAGTCGGGAAACACGCTCGATTCTTACCATCCCCGGACCACATTCTGTGCCGTCTAACGGCGGACCTTTCTTAGTCCGACATATATACCTTTTGCGGTAGTGCATACACCACAGTTGCTCGCATTTGTTGTAATCGTCGAACTGTTTCGAAATGATAGAGAGAAGGGTTATAGAGCTGGAATGAAAGATGAAGAATTGGAGTGTGTTAGTTGACAGATTGATCCCCTTAATGAAGATAGGATTTCATTTTCTTCCAGTGAATTCATGATTATTCCAGATATGATTATGGTTGTCCGAGTCATCGCTCACTTGTTCATTTCTTTTTGAAAATGAATCGGTAAGTTACCCCAAAGTCAAGCGGTTCTTGTCATCGTTCAATCTTTAATGGATTTGTAAATTGTGAACAATTCACCTGTTTGGTAGTCATGTAAACCTTAAAATATATCAATCAATTTCAAAGCTTTGTTCACGGAAGAAAAATAAACCCTAACTCCATTTGGGGATTTTCCTGGAGAAGCCATACTCCGTTCCTTACCATGCCCGGACCACAGGCTGTGCCGTCTAGTGGCGGACCGTTACGAGTACGGCAGTTGTAACTTGTTGGATGCATGCACCATAATTCTTGGCAAGGATTGTAATAAAACTGTATTGAATTGCATTAAAGTGGAGAAAAAGGCAAAACATTTTTTTTTACATGATAACCCATGCATCTGAAATACGAATAGTCGTCAAAAATATAAATATATATACAACATATATTAGCGACATTAAATCGTTACATCAGAATTATGAATTAAACTTTTTTTTTTAGAAACTGTCCTTCTTTGTAAATGAGAAATTACTTAACACGATATATTTTCGAAAAATCAACTCTAATTCATTCATGTCACACCTTTATGTCTGATTTCTATGGCAAAATAGGCCTTTGAAATTGCCCTTGAAAAAGTATTTTTATCGTGTTAAAAAATTCGCAAACATTCTTGTTCACTCGATGACCTAATTCCAATATCTAAAACCCGAAAAGATACTTTGGTATTAATTTTAATTTCCATACAATTAACAAAACGAAAGAAATTAATGAACTGTAACGATTAATTCTATTTCCAATAAAATAAGGAACAGTTGAAAATAGCTTCCGAGAGAAGGATGAAGAAAATGCATTTTGCCATGCACTGTCACTTACTGCAGTACACGTGCGGTAGCCGTAGCCGAAATCAAACCGGCATTGTTCGTCCATTGTATAACGCTGACCTGGATATTGCCGGACCTCCGGATATCCGCCGTCGAAGGGGTCATCCCATAAACAATAGTACCGACTAGAAAAAGAAAGTGAGAACGGATATCCGTTGTAGAGATAGTGTAGTGTATACCGAGAGTGGCCACATCCTATAGTTGCGTAACAAATACGTTTTGGTTTTGCCTCACGTGCTATTAATGTTTTACCAATCAGCATTGCCTATACAGTGTAATAAACAAATAAATCATGTATGGGAATCGAAGTAAATTAAATTTATTTAGCTCTTAGCATGAACAACAAACCAATAAGCCTCTTTAAAACCAAGTATAATACATTTCTATTAATAATGTGAAAAATCACTGTCTATTATTCGATTTTTCATCCAGTACGAATGAAGTACTAGCCTACATTCAGTTCCGTTTTGAACTATAGGATTTACTTTGTCAATAATCTATTCGTCGAGAAAAACGATATCCAAATCTACGTTGTCCCTGCAATATTACAAGTTTCATACACCATCATTCACGTTCTCCTGTTAAATGTTAAATCCACATTCATGCATACTCACATAAAATGTTAGAAAGACAAGAATCAAAATGAAAAGACAGGAATTAGACAGAAACGAAAACGACGATGATGACGACGATGAAATCGGTGTGCATCACAGAAACCGAAAGAATAAAACCACAACATGGAGATCAAAACAATGAAAATCATAACAAAGACAACAACAGTAACAGTTAAGATATCATACTTGACGAGACGACGTTAGATGGTGACGGAGAAAATGGAAACGGACCAATGAAAATAAAACAAACGATTTCAGAAAGAACTGAATAAGTAATTAAGTACCAAGTACAGAACAAATAAATATGAAAAGAACAATATGCAAAAAACAACAATAAAACAAAACACTCCTATCGCACATCAGAAAAATAGATTGAAGATACTACAATATGCTGAACACAGAAAATCAAGATGTCAATAATGAGACGGACAGACAGAGCGACAAAGACAAACAGACAGTCACAGACTCATCCAAAACAAATAGAATACGAATGACGTTAGTCCAAAATAAAAATACACATTAACATCATCAGTCAACATGCAATAAATTCATAGATCTATATGAATAAGAAATGATTTAAAAATGAATAAAAATGAAGTAAAAAAAAAATGGAATGCAAACGAAAACCGAATGCTGAACAAATCGGAAAGGAAGATAAGTCGGATAAGATGATAAGTCAGATGCGGAGGTAAGTAGGAAGGAAAGGTAAGTCGGATGAGAAGAAAACCGAATGCAAGGCAAACCGGATCCGAAAGGCAAACCGGATACACAATGCAGAACCTACTCACTGGAGATACCGACGTAGCTCATACTGGCTGCAAACCGACCAGAAGTACCGGGTGTAAGTGGCCTTGACGACCGGCGACATGATGGAACCACGTAGCTGGTCCCGTTTACAGGCGTTGCCGACGCCATCATGCTCCATCCCGAAACTAAGGGTTACAAGCAGAAGAAGACGGACGGAGGAGTGGAGGGAAGAGAAGAAAAAGAAAAGGAGGGGGATACTCACGAGAGATACCGCTGAAGCTCGTAACGACTACACTTCGACCAGAAGTAGTGAATGTAGGTCGAGATTACGACTGGCGCCATGATGGAGCCTCGTGTGGCGTCATCCTCGCACGTGTTCCCCTGACCGTCGTGCTCCATGCCAAAACTTTTGAGATCGGAGGGCAGAAAATGGCAGGAAAGTGACGAAAGTGGTGTTTACACGAACCAAAAAATGGCACTGATTTAAGAATGGTAATCTTGATAAAAATCAGTGACATTTTTAGTATGTGAACATCACCCTCATTTCATATTGTACGGTTAAAAATTAATCTGTGATCGAAACACTCACTGCGTTTACACCAAAAAAAAAAAAACTCTTGCATGTCACTTTAGGCCTAATTCTTAGGCGCGATAAAACTGGGGTGCCGAGTATGAACATTTTTCGGGAGTAAAAATCAGAAAGAATGAAGACAAATTATCGTAATTAGGCTTACTAAACATTTGGAAACGCCTAAGAGAGTAGAATATTAGCCCCAAACGTTTGTTTTGCTAATGATTTCTACTTCAGAAGCTGATGGACAAAATTGCAAAATGCAAGAAGTAGATAATTTGAATAATAAACTCTTAATTTATCTTTATATTTGTCTGGCTGTTGTCTAATATTTATTTTTATTTCTGTAAAATCAGTATTTTATTTTACATATAACTATTTTATATAATATATAACAGGCTAGTGAGAGCTTACACGTGACCCGATTCGTGAGCGATCACAAAGGATGACAAGAGACCTTCATCTTTATTGAGTGAACAGCTCCGCGTTATGGCACACATACCAGTCACAGGCGCATAACCTGGACAGATTCAAGAAAATAAGAAAATTGTGATCAATATGAAGAAGAACAAGAAAGTATAAGAGAAAAAAGTAGGTTAATGAAGAACAAGAGAGGTGAAACATGAATTAGATAGGAGGGCATTCTGATTATGATTGCAGGGCCATAGAGAGAACAGTGTTAATTGACGCGATGGCTCCGTGGTAGAGCAGTGGTCTCGTAACTGGGAGGACTCGGGTTCAAAACCAATGAGGGTTAATGTATTCAAAAGGAGCTATAGTGCCTTAATCTTCATTACCAAGTCTCTCGGAGGAAACTCGAAGCCGTCGACCCCCTTGTTGCTTACTTAACATACACCATCAAATTATTCTAATACAATACTGATGAGGCAACACTGAGTAAATGCGTAATGGACCTAAGCGCTTCATAAGAAGCCAGACTTATTATTATTATTATTATCATTCATAAAGACCAAGACTATGAAGACTCCTGACATCTTCGTTTGAGTGGTATCTATGTGCGTATAAGGGTTGCGGTTTTAAGTGCATGTGATTTTTCAGCAACAGTTCGCCAGTTTGTCTATACTATAGTGTGCTGGTTTAATCAACTCCATGAGAAACGATTCAAAATTCAGTTTCTCTATAGAAATGCAATGCCAACATTCAGCCTAAGATGAGCTTTCACTATTGGAGATCCATCACATCTTTTACAATCATTGCACCATTGCTGAGGATGAAAATACCTCATGCAGCAGCGGCTATCCATCTTAATAGTATGTTTACACGGGGAAACATTCCACGTGCTGTATCATGTAAACACGGACATCAAAGAGATGTGGATTGATAGAGTGGTTAATCTATCATGAAATTGTTACACTGTGACGACAGGATCATATTTTTTCATGCCTGTGTCTTCCTCGTAAAAATGATAACAAACAACTGCATTTTTCATTTGATGATAAGTTGCAGCTGTCTGTCTCTCTTCATGATCATACAAACCTCTCGCCTGAAATAGATTGACTGATTCTTAATTTTCTCAAACTTTAATATCCTGCTTTCTTGGAAACTGGATGTCTCTGAAGTGCTCATTACTAGATCCTGTGAAATACGGGACACAGAAAATCTGAAAAAGGGAAAGAGCGCAACCGGTGGGGTTCCGAAAAGCAACGCCCCTTTCTTATCATTTTTTTTTTTGGTGATCATACTCTATATTACACCATTTTGTTTCTTATTCACCCTTATTTGGGCGCAATTTTAGAAAATATCTAAAAAAATATCTAAAAATAAGCTAAGATAACTTGATTCTGGAGAAACGTCATGCCTGAAATATCTATCTATACATTTTTTTTTGTGGACAAATATCATGCTTGAACTATCTGTTTATAGTACAACACAATGTCAAATTTAATGACAACATTGCTCGATAATTCAAACATTTCTCTAAAGCCTCTCTGTGCCCGCATCATTTGAACTATGTAACCATGGTAACGGGAGGACACCTACCAGCAGGACCGAAGTTCTCTTTGGTGATGAAGATGGCGTGGTCATGATGCTCTGGGGCGGAGTCATCGCGAGTGGTCTGGGTGGCTGCCCATCGACACACGTTGGTCAAGCTGGCCGGAGCATTATTCTCGACAACCATGTATTTGGACTATAGAAAAACAACAACAACAACAAAATGACAATTGAAATATTTAACAAAATCCTTTTAGGGGGAGTACGGTATCTGTGATGATGAAGATTAAAAAAATGAAATGTATTATAGGAGCTTAATGGAATAATAAAGAGAGGGAGAGTGAATGGGAGAGAGAGAGAGAGAGAGAGAGAAGAGCTAAGGGGAGGGGACGGAGGAGGGGAGGGATGGAAAAGGGGAAGGAATGGAGAAGGAAGAAGGAAGAAGGGAGAGGGACGGGGGAAAGGAGAAGGGGAATTAAGGGATGAGGGAATGGACGGGAAGAGAGAAGGAAGGGGAAAGGAGAAGGGGAATTAAGGGATGAGGGAATGGACGGGAAGAGAGAAGGATGGGGAAAGGAGAAGGGGAATTAAGGAATGAGGGAATGGACGGGAAGAGAGAAGGAAGGGGAAAGGAGAAGGGGAAGGGATGAGGGATCAGTGGACGGGAAGAGAGAAGGAAGGGGAAAGGAAAAGGGGGAATTAAGGGATGAGGGCAAGGACGGGAAAAAGAAGGAAGGGGAAAGGAGAAGGGGAATTAAGGGATGAGGGAATGGACAGGAAGAGAGAAGGAAGGGGAAAGGAGAAGGGGAAGGGATGAGGGATCAATGGACGGGAAGGGAGATGGAAAGGGGAAGGGGAGGAAGAGGAGTGGATGGGCATAGGAGAGGAAAGATGTGAAGAGGAAAGTGGGAACTTGGGAAGGAATGTGGATGGGAAGAAGGAAGGAAGGAATGAGGGCCATCTTACCTGTTGTCTATTAAGAAGAACAATGCGAACTACAACAAACTGTATGTTAGCTTCCAATGAAGGGTGATCGTACGCTGTGTTGACCTGAAGAGAAAAACGAAAAATAAAGAGTGAAAGGAATTGTAATTAACATTCATGCCTCATTGTGTTTGCAGTCCCATATACATGTTCCCGTTCCCGTGTGCAGTGCATGTGATTTCAGTGAGATTTGGTCAATTTCTTATCATTTTGATGGTTCCAAAACCTCACCATGCTCAGAGTATACACCAATTCTTATGTAGACGTGATCACCCTTTCCCAATTACTTTGAGACGGTTTCTTCCACAATGCAATCGCATGACCATTGTCTTTCAATCTATAGACGCGAGACAGGAGACATTAAAAAATAAAACTGAAGGTAATTTGATTAAATGTAGGCTACTACTTCATTCGTACTGGATGAAAAATCAGAACAAACGTATGAATTAGATTAATTTAATTTTAGCTATCATTAGTGTTTTTGCAAGCGATTTCAGTCGACCACCAAACACCCGAGCTCTTCTGCTCACAACCGTCAACCAGCCGTTCCTTAACAGGGTATGTAAACCTCCCCTCGTAGTTGACATCGTGTAAGAGAGAGGGGGTAATTAAATCGTCTGAGTCCAATTATCGGCCCATAACATACGACATCTGCCTTCCTCGGATATCATTCATTCGTGGTATGTTCAGATCCGAAGTGGCATAACGGGGGCTCAGTCATTGAGGGTGTGTGTGTGTGTGTGTGTGTGGGGGGGGGGGGGTACTTGCCTTACTTGGTGGATGAAACCTTGAGTGAGCGGGGGCAGAGCGACAGAGGGTGCACGTTAAAACTTGCAGTTTGATAATGTACTTTAAATTTCTTTCCCATACACACACGCACTCTCTCTCTCTCTTTTATTTTTTTGGCTCCGTGCCGCCCCTTTCTCAGGAACTACGCCAGTGCGGGTCTGTGACGGTTGATTGATACGGTTATCACCCACCGAGAACCTTCAGGAATGCGGAGTATGGATCGTCTTCACTGTCCGACTTATGACCCCATTCACCCCCCCCCTTCCCCTGCTCCATGCTCCGTCTATTTATACTAGGCTGGCCAAATAATGATCCCTCCCCTTCACTGCACTGATTCTCTCTCTCTCTCTCTCGCTCTCTCTCTTTCTCTCTCTCTATCTCTCTTTCTCGCTCTCTTATTTCGTCTCTCTCTCTATGTATCCTATATTTTTGTCAAATTTCCTATCTTCCTCTCTTATATCATTTACCTCTTCTATGCTATCCCTGCATCGAGGTTCCCCCTCTCTCTCTCAATTAAGCAATCTGTCTAGCTGAATTAGGCTTCTCTCAAGACACAATAATTTTCTGATGAAGTGTCAAATTAGGGTCTGTGCTTGCAAGACTACTCTCTCCCCCTAAATCCCTTTCTCTCAGTCTTTTCCCCTCCCCTCTCCCCCTCCGTATAATTAGCTAACCCCCTCCCGTCTCCCCCTCCCTCTCTCCCTATCGCATTATTTTCGTCAATAGATGGTACGGTTATGACCCACTTTCCAAGCCAACCGTGGGCATTGACCATTAGAAAGTCATGTACATGTACTCGGCTCTTTCATGTTGGGCATGTGTCTTAACAGTTACCTCTTGTCAGGGTGGTGTCAACGGTCATAACATACAACCAGATTATGCCATGGACATGATGGATATAGCCCATCCCTCCTAATATCATGGCTCATCGATCAAATAATTTGCATTATACGAGTATCGTCACTGCAATGAGCATTTCATCCCTCGCTGAATGTTGTGTCAAATGACCTTTGTCGTATAATTCAGTTACGATTTCTATTAAAGGTAGTAACATTTTGTTCACTACGAGTCATCAGACACCCCACCTACACATCTTCATACCAGATATCATCATCCCATTTGAAGGAGAACATGCATCATCTGGCATTCGAAGAAATGAGCCCACCCGCTTTCAAAATTAAGTTTCAAGATAAAGGGAGACCTACCATGTCTGATATGTCTTCCTTTTTTTTCTTGTTGAGTTGGGAGGAGGAGCGGGCTACTAGCACACGTATATAATCCTCACGAAACAGTTGCGACATACTTCAATGGATAGGCCGCGAGCATTTAAAGTGATGGCCTATAACGTGTGTACAAAATAATATTCTGAAATTGGCACCAGGTTGAAGTTGCCGCGCCGGATCTCTTTACCTTATGTTTTGATGAAGTCTTTTTTTTTTTTTTTTTTTTTTTTACCCTTTCCGTATCTCAGTTTAATATCCAAATTTCATACCATGCCGAATGTGTGTTTTGCAACATTAATTCAAACAACTCCGTTCAATACTCGGTACATTACACCGTACAATCACACTGTAGTATACTGGTGAAGGGTCTTGACTCTCGTACGAGAGGTCCCGGGTTTGATCCTCACCAGGTGCTTACATCATTGGACATGGTGCTTTACCCACATTTCTCCTTCTCGAACCAGGGGTACTAAATGGGTATCAATTGAAGGGCTATCAGGACAAGCAGTATTAATACTGATTAAGCTAACCTGGGTAAAAAGGATTATCATATCACTTTCCTATAATCAGATTCTCATATGTTTACGTCTGAAAGCACCGAAAAATACTACCATCATGAGTCAAGACACTGAACCTTTAACTGAAACATGAAAACCTTGACTCGGGACATGACCTATCGGTAGGAGTCTATCATGGGTCTCTATATACATTTTAATCATGTGGCTCGTACTGCTTGGAAACGGGTACCGGCGACCAAAGGAAGATTTCGGTCAAGATCTATAGCGGGAACGTTCGCTATTGGGTCTACAAATTCAATAGATAAACAGAATCAATAGAGCCTTCGGGAGCACCTGCTTCCAAATTATGGGATAATGATGAGCATTTATGACGCCACTCTCGTCACGAAGGCGCTTCAGCCCCTCTCACATTCTACCGGGTAGGTTGTAACTTTGGACCCGAAGTGTACTTGGCTTAGCTCGACATTAAGTCGTAGAGAACTCGGGCGACACGGGTTACCTCGGTATATCTCGTGCAGAAACTCGTGAAATACCTCGGCATAACTCTGGGAGAAATCGGATAACAGCTCGGGCTCTCGACATGACCTGTGGAGAACTCACGAAGTTAGGAATATCTTGTCATTACTCGACGTGGAGACGTCAGAAAGCAACTCCGGATAGCTGGGCATAGATCTGGGAGAACTTGGAAAACTCGATATAGCTCTGCTTAAGCCGCGGAGAACTCGGAACCCTCGAAATAGCTCGGCGTAACTCGTGAAGAACTCGATAAACAACTCGGGATAGCTCGCCATAACTCGGAAAACTCTAAATAGCTTGGAATACCTCGGCTTAACTAGCCTACTGACCAGAATTTCATTTTGAACATTGTCAAACAACGAGTTATTTCTGCGCAAAGCTCAAAACACCTGGAGCTCGGCATATATCATGACTATCGGCACCCCAAAGCAGCCAAGTGTGAAAGGGTCTTTTTTCGCAGCAGTTCAGTTCGTCTCTGTCCTCATCATGAATGCTCAGAGATGTCTCCTTCTGAGTGGTGTGCACAGGAGGGAATCTTCTTTTTAAGTTGCAAACATCTGGAGTATTTTGTCGCACAGTGCTCGATACACCAAACGGCTAACCTCTTGCACGACGAAGAGAACCAACTCTAGCTTAAAATCAATATATCTCTTTGAATAATTCGCACCCATTCCACCTCGTACGAAATCTTGCTGTGTACCTACGGCAACACGTCACATAAACACTCACAAACCACATCATCCCCCTTCCCCACAAGTTCAAAGAACATGAAAAAGGATATACATTTTTCACATACCTCGACAAAGTTTTCTTTCTAAGTATTATTCACCACTTACCAAAAGAAAACAAAGGTATTGCTTACTTTCATCGGTGTTGTTGACCGAATTCCCAATGATTCTTAAATTGCTTTGCATTCAAGCAAAATAAAAAAAGGTGTTTTTGATCATTAAGAAAACTATCAGTTATAATATTGTGTAATAAGTAGTCGCGCTCTCTTTCCTGACCCACAGATGCAACAATGAGAATGTAATCCACACTTAAGTATGTTATTATGAGTGACGAGATAAGCCAACTTCGTTTTCTGTTAAAGAAATTGCATAATATTAGCTACAACTCTATGTGGGATCCGTTCAAAAGATTACATTATAGGTGAATTTTCTTACACCCATCCTAAACTAGTGAAAAGTAATAATAAAAAACACTTTCTTACGATATGGATCATGGTGATGACATAGATGTTGACCGAAGACTCTCCGTGGAACGAATGCATGGCCGCATCTACAGTGATCATCGTCTCCACGTAGTTTTGCCTGCCGGCCGCATACCTGCCCGCTCGGCGCTTCGCCCGATGAGACGACGACGATGATGACGGGTCGCTCTCTTGGTTATGCAGGACTTCGTCCTCCTCGTCATCGAAGAGGGGAAGATCAGCGGTGGTGTCGTTGACGAGGTTGGTACTGAATGATGCTGTTGAGAGGGAATGGTAATTATGATAAAATAGAATGTAACTTGAACCAAGAATCATGCAATACAAAAAGAAGACATGGATATCACCAAATTAATTATTCATTGCTATCTTCAAGCTTCCATCCGTGTTCTCTTTAAATATTTTATGCACAAATAAACCATTTTCATTTTCACGTAAAAATGTTAAACAGTACCTTTTATGAGCATTTTTTTTTTTTTTTTTGTTTTGGGGGGGGGGCTCCATTCTGCTTCCCCAATAAAAATGTCCCAGTTAGTTGGGAGGGGCTTATGACATGAAGGCGGGGCATATACTTACCTCCATGAGCGGCGCCCAATCCGACCGTGTCCGACCTGAAGTCCCGCCTCCTGTACATGACGTGGAGGTGTCCATCAGTAATGTTGTACGCTGATTGGTCCTCGGCTTCCAGTGGCTCGATGATGTACTCTTCGTCATCGGTTTGTATCCACCCACTCTAAGATCATAAGATATAAGGGAGAGAGAGAGAGAGAGAGAGGAGAGGGGAGAGAGAGAGATGGAGAGAGAGAGGGAGAGAGAGAGAGAGAGAGAGAGAGAGAGAGAGAGTTACATGATAAATATTTAAGCATATAACTATTTTTCAGTTTTCACATATTATATCGGAAGGTATCAAAATGAATTTTCTACATTTGCATAATGAGCTGTGAACACTATCAATATATCCGAGACGCCGGTAATCCCCCCTGTAAGCGGAATATTTTTATATACTAGTTTATGTTTGTATTGATGTACATTTACATATGTCATCTGTGTGTGTAAAAAAAAAATAAAAAAATGGCAGCTGTGCGTGTGCATATGAATTGTAAAAGTACGGACGCTTATAAGTGTCAACCGGATGACGAGATAAGAAGACGAGAAGACAAGTTAAAATGACGAGAAGACGAGTTGTTGGAACTCGGCAAGTCGACTTGTTTGAGACAAGAAGACAAGATGATGAGTTGTTGATACTCGGTAAGTCGACTTGTCCGGGACAAAAAGACGAGATGACGAGTATTGGAACTCGGCAAGTCGACTTGTTTGGGACAAGAAGACAGGAATCACGAGAGGACGAGTTGTTTGAACTCGGCAAGTCGACTTCTTTAGGACCAGAAGACGAGATGACGAGTTAATGCAACTTGGCAAGTCGACTTGTTTGGGACAAGAAGACAAGAATCACAAGATGACGAGTTGTTTGAACTCGGCAAGATGACGAGATGACGAGTAAATGCAACTTGGCAAGTCGACCTGTTTAGGACAAGAAGACTTTAACTTGTCTTCTCGTCTTCCTATCTCGTCATCTGGTTGGCACTTATAAGCTTCCGTATAAAAGTCTGTGCAAGGTTGTAATGCGACGCCTTTCGGTACATACAGATTTGAGCGGCAGTCAAGATTCGGTATTCCATGCAAATATTTACACTAAATGCATCGAAAAATCATCGACGGAACATCTGACACATGTATCTTTTCAAACTCAACAAGTTTCATGTCAATTTCCGCAGTGCGATCATAAATGAATGTCGTATTCAATTGCTTCGTGGCATCCATCCGGTAACATATACCGGTAGTTCACCTTTATGCCGTTAAATTGATGTCGGGAAGAGATCAGACGAATATGAAGGACATGAAAACATTTCCCTAGAAATTTCAAGTTTTCATGAGAATGTTCATTAACATTTTGATCAGAGTGGTCTCATGTTGTTCTGATTACAGCGGCTACTTCGGTTCTCATAGTAAGGCAGACGTGTTTTCATTACTTTATCTTATTCCTTTTATGCCCTTGGAAATTTGGAGAAAAAAAAAGGATACGATACAATTCAGTTCCAGTGAATATATGCTCACTGTTGAAATAACCAGAAAAATAAAAGTACGGTACAAGTAAAGTACACGAAACTGTAAAACAAAACAAAAGTTACAAAGAACCAAACCATAAAAACGGTGAGGGAGAGGGTTGGAAAGTGAGAGATTAAAAAAATAGACATAGAGAGAGGGGTAAAGAAAGAAAATGAGGGGAGAAATAATAAACGAGATAGAGAAGGAGAAAGAATAAAGAAAGAGAGAAAGAGAGAAAGAGAGAGAGAGAGAGACGAGAGAGAAAGGGGTGGGGTGTGGGAGATATAGAGACAGAAAGTGAGGGAGGGAGATGAGAGACAGAACGTGATGAAGCCAACAAGCTTAAAAGTTAAAACTTTAATATCTTCAAATGCTGCAGATATGCATGAGCTCGGCTCTCTATTGGGGCAATCTTTCTCCCACATCTCATAAATCCATTTAGATGATAACGCCATCTGCATCTCAATCTCTTTTATCCTTTAATGGGATGAGAGAATTTTCTATAACCTCCCCGGCTCAAGTCAGAACTACCTTCTAAATAATTTCTACTGTCGGAATTCCAAGGAATCAGTGATTTATATTTCTGTTTATTTACTTTTAAAACTTTTGTTATTCATGTAAATTTGCCTTCAGCAAAATGTTGAGAATCACTCAATTTCCCCTCCCCTTCGGTGTAACACCTTGACCCATCATGTTGATAGTCGCATGGGTAACATAATCTAATTTAAAAGACCAAACCCTAATAGTATTGTGTTTTGGTAAAATATTAAATAATTATTACCATGTTTTCCTTGAAATGGAAAGAGGAGCAGGAGGAGAAAGTTTGATAAGTCTCAATTTACTTTCTATGGCGATCCTCAAATTGGCAATGTTACTTCAAAGTGACAGGTCTTGTAGGACAACTCTCCATATGTTTTGTATCCAAAATTTCATATTTTCCCCATTATCTCTCAAGGTGCAGCTTGTCTCCTTCTTAGCTAAAGATATATCATGGGAAAATGTATTTGACACAACATATGTTGAGTTCACAAAAAGACAAGCAGCGTCTTTAGAGATAATGGAGAAAATATGAAATTGTGTGTACAAAACATATAGAGAGTTGTACTACCAAGCCCGTCACTTTGAAGCAACTGTGCCAATTTGAGGATCGCCATGGAAAGTAAATTGAGACTTTTCAAACTTTCATAACTTTCTCATTTCGTAACCGATTTTGATGGAACTTTTTAAAATTGCTTCTCTCTATTCTCTCTTTTCATTAAAATTGACTTTTCCCCAGGGTTTCATTCTCCTTTAAATACAGAGTTGCGATTGATATCAATTGCAAATTATTTGCAATCAATTACAACTCTTTATAAGACGGGGCCCAGGTTTGATGAAAGTTCTATAGTTCCAAGATTTTTTTTAACAATTAAAAGAAAAGAAAGAAAGAAGAAGAAGAAGAAGAAGAAGAAGAAGAAGAAGAAGAAGAAGAAGAAGAAGAAGAAGAAGAAGAAGAAGAAGAAGAAGAAGAAGAAGAAGAAGAAGAAGAAGAAGAAGAAGAAGAAGAAGAAGAAGAAGAAGAAGAAGAAGAAGAAGAAGAAGAAGAAGAAGAAGAAGAAGAAGAAGAAGAAGAAGAAGAAGAAGAAGAAGAAGAAGAAGAAGAAGAAGAAGAAGAAGAAGAAGGAGGAGGAGGAGGAGGAGGAGGAGGAGGAGGAGGAGGAGGAGGAGGAGGAGGAGGAGGAGGAGGAGGAGGAGAAGAAGAAGAAGAAGAAGAAGAAGAAAAATAGCATGAGCACGTGTAACGTAAGAAGATAAGTCTTCTCTGCCCCTTTAAATTAATACTGAGCTTTCCGAATCCCGGTCTCATCTAAACTATGACATACAAAGGGGCATTATCGATACCCTAATTCTCTTGGACAGAAAAAATAAACATTTTGGAATAATCATATGCAGCTAAAATAATCTCAAGATTTTGAGCATTTATGTTTTATTTAACGGAAATACTATCAAAACATAACGCGGCAGTTCTTCTAAAAAGCTTGAACAAATAACTGGACTCTTTTTCAGGAAATGTTGGATCTTTTCATACCGCTGAATAAATAAGCAAAGAAATCCATCAAATTATTTGCTATTCCATTTACTGTTCTTCTTCCTTCTTTTATATTTTTGTTCATTTAATGGGAACGTGACAAAAACAAATCTACGGTTAGAGAATAAAAACCAATTTGACTGATCTCATGAACTCACCATAAAAGATATCTTTTCTCATAAATCTTAACGTTAATGATAAAGTTTTGTTAAATAACGAGCAAGAGAGATGGTCATGACTGATCGAATGCTAAAAAAAAAACCTAATATTTTTCTTTGCCGGATGCATTTCAGAACAGAGAGAGAAAGAGAGAGAGAGAGAGAGAGAGAGAGAGAGAGAGAGAACTATGAAGAAAATTATTGCAAAGACCTCCAAAACTCGCTCCCTTCTCATGCTTCACAGAACACTGCAGAATGACCGACGTACAAGCTTTGATGTATTAACCCATTTCAAACTAGAGCAGATCATATGATTATGAATTCATCTCTGCTGCATTAATTACTTTATCTTTTAAAGTCCATGAAAAATCTGTTAAAAACTTTGACAAGAAGCAGAACCTTTTCTGACAAAATGGATCAAATTTCATATTTCATCACGATCAGAAAAGGCAAAACAACAACAGTGTCATTGTAAAGAGTACGTTCTCGTGTCCTTATCAGAGCCTGATGTTTGCGACCAAGAATTTACACCAAACTCAATCACGATAATACCGGGGACTCAGGATTACATTACAATGATTACTCGAAAATGCTCCCTTCCCCTGTTCATGGTTCACAATAAGGGAAATCCCTAGCGAAGCACAGCAGACATATTTCTGAGAAAATTACAATTAATATCAATGCCAGGTAGGTAGGAAATGTTTGAAGATATCTAAAATAATCAGAGCAACTTTAGGAGTGTTCTGGTTATCATCAACATGAGCATCCATTTCTGCGAAACGCATGCTGAAAGTACTTCTGCTTTTTTTTTTTTTTTTTTTTTTTTTTTTTGGGGGGGGGGGGTGCACCCCGATAATTTTGAAACATCCAATACTCGGAAAACCATGACCTCGTATTCGAGCAGCGAGAAGGTCTTTTAACAGTGGATATCACAAAGAGTGGTTGTCACTATAACAATGTGTCAAATTGAGAAAACAGAAATTGACATTCGGACGTGAAACGTCAGCCCCTTGTCAAAAATTAGTCGGGGCAAAAAGCGAAGTGGAAGAGGTGAATTCGGGTATACGTAAAGTTGAGTATACGCAGACGCTGGGGGCGATTTTCTCCTAAAACTCTTAATTATAAGCAAAGCTAAAAAATGAAAATTATGAAAGTTGTTGAACAAGCCGAACACAAAGAACATGGTATCAAATGTAACTTTATTTTTAGAACCTCTCTTGCATGATACACCTAACCACTTTAATTTTAGCACAGTAGACCTGATTCGCAGGTACGTTTTTTTTTGTTGTCTCTAGACATGATTCTAGATCAAAAACTTGGGTTCAAAGTTCACTCTACTTGCTCTATGTGGGCCAGGGCAGACAATCCTCCAACAAACAAGATATGTTATTTGTGACGTCAGAATGTACTACACAGATGCAACAGTAAAAACCAAGAAAGGCGGGAGAAAAAACATCCACAAATTGAAGTCGTTTGGATACACCTCCTCATTTCTTCCCAAGACAAGAGTTGTTTTACCCCGCAGTTCAAGGGCAATCCATCTTCCGTTGAGATGTCAAAACAACTGACTTGAGCGATAGAGAGATCATTTAAAACAGCTTCCGGTAAAAATTACCAGAAGAAACATTAATTCTGCCGGGAAAATAGCCTTAGGGATGTCGACTAAACATTTAGGGCTTTAGTCGTTTTGAGAGTTTTTTTGTTTTTGTTTTTGTTTTTGTTTTTGTTTTTGTTTGTTTGTTTTTTTTTTTTTTTTTGGGGGGGGACCTCTTTCGAACAGGGAATAATGTTAGAAGAATAAGTTTTTAAAAAATAACTAGCAGCTCTCTAAAAGTTCGCAAATCGTCACTTTGTCACATAGAAAGATCAAATGCTGGTGGGTGGGGGTGGGGAGGGGGGATTAGATACATAAATAACTAATGATTGACTAAACATATACGAAATAAAATTGTTTAATTAACTTTAATATACACTTTTCTCTTGTCACCATAGACTAGGTCATTTTATCGAACAAAATCACAACAAGCTCCAAATATTTGTCCCAATCATGGTCAAATGACAACTTTAAAGGATTTATCTAATTAAATAATAATTTGTGTCAGAGCCTCAGATGTCATGTTCTATCGTCTGCATCTCATTTATTTCAGTTCTAACTTGAACTCTTCTTTCTCCGCCCTCGAAAACGTGTTCAAGTCTCCAAGATGCGAGTTTGAGTGTTTGTAGGTCAGAGCAATTATGAGTTGAACCATGTGGTTTGTGTTTTCCTTAGAACGATTATCGACTTGATCAAGCTCATTACCAACCGATCACAGGCTGGTTGGGCAGGGAATGGGATAGTCTTTTTCTAGTCGACGTTATTTAAAGGATCAGTTGAATATCCTTGGTACGTGGTAATTGGGAATTAACACCTTACCAAAGGGCACTGGTGCACGGACTTGGCTTCGAACGCGGGACCTCTCAGTTTGGAGACTACTGCTCGAAATAATAATGATACTACATTGATTTGTTTATTATCATTTTGTTTGTATTTAGTTGAGTGAGACGGGTAAAAGGAGATCAAAAGATGAGGGTGGCCTACATTCTTTCTAATATCAGTACCCACAGATTCGTTTCCATGCATGGAATTATCACATAACATAACACTGCTCCAGTTTAGCTGTACAATGAACTTGCATAATCTACAAATCGCCCGAAAATCACTTATCCTTGAATCACTCTCAGTGATCCTCCAAGAACTTAACCTTGTCTGAAAAAAAAGAAGAATTGGAAAAGTAATCATCGATGGCGTAGCCAGGTGATGGAATGAGGGTAACCTTTCAAATTTGAATAGAATGCTTCTCTGCAATTTGCAAGGAGTTCGCTTGTTTGACTTAACATCCTGATGCACAAGGGTATTGGAGATGGGAAAAAAGAACATTAAAAGATGGGCGGAGGGGGAGGGGGAATTTGAGTTTGTTCCCCTCGAGTCTTCTTCTTCTTCTTCTTCTTCTTCTTCTGATTAAGTCTGCCTCCTTCACTTTGACTGAAGATTCTTGCAAACTATAAATCTGGCTCCAATAAGATGGGACTCCCTTCCAGCTTTACATTTGCGCATCGTGGGTCCATCCATTGAGGGGGGGGGGGGTATAGACCTTATTGAATTGCGAATTAACCTGTTCACTGCTTAATTATTGCATTCCCATATACTTTACACAGGACTCACTCGGTTCCGGTACACAATGGGTTAACAAGGCCATCGATAGGAGGAGGATTTGAGAGGGAGTTGTATCATCTTATTTTTTCCGTTCTCTTTCCCCCTCTCTCTTTGTTTCGCCACTCAATTGGCAAGTGCCCCTGTGCCCCCCCCCCCAGCCATCAGACTGCCTCTTACCGTGACGATCAAGTCAGTTAGATTGACTCTTCTGCCTCCTATCGGCTGGAGGGAGGTAGGAGAGGTGAGGTTTTGCCCTCATCTCTGGATTCACTCGGCTGAACGACAGGCTAGCGCCTATACCTCACCGGCATCCAAAGTCATTTGGAATCGAATCGAATTATATGTTGATGACCTCTTTGGTTGCATTAAGGTGTGCTGAACGTGCTTTCATTATCAAACTTCTCTTCCACGAAATGCGTCTGGCAAGAAAACGGGTAGGTAGGTAATAGGTAGGTAGGTTGGTAGGTCACGGTCAGTCCGTATAAAATGATCACGAAGTCGGTCGAGGAAGATTCGAGGTGGAGCGTGACCACGACAGGTACGCATGTATGCCTGTACGGTTACGGTAATCATTTTCATCTTTGAGACATGAAGCTTATTATTATGTGTGTTACGATGACACATTACCTGTATTAAACATCGATATCGAAATTACATTACCAGCGCCAGGTACATTGGCATCGGAGCATGGGGAAGGGTCGACAATCGATAGAGGAAGGAAGGGGTTTAGTCGTCCCAGGGATCCAGAGAAATCATTGTCAGATAATTGAAATGTTTTAAAAAGGATCTTTTTGAAAATATAATTGTCCTCATCAAATTAACTGCAAAGTATTATGATCTTGTACCGAAGCTATCACGATGACACGCCCACAATGAAGTGCCAAGCCCTTTTTATTAAGGTTATCTGTCAAAGAAGTTCGGACTGGACCCCGAGTTGTGATCAAGGAGCTACTACTGAAGTAGTAGGAAGTGATGCTAGAGGGAGAGCGAGGGGTAATAAGAAAGGGAGAGAAGGAGAGAGAAAGGAGGGAGGGAGAGGGATGGGGGGGGGGGGGGGGGGGGGAGATGGAGGAAGGGATAGAGGGACGGTAGAGAGGGAGAAAGTGAGGAAGGTTGAGGGAGGGAGGGAGGGAGGGAGGGAGGGAGGGAGGGAGGGCGTAATGATGTCGCAGATACACAGCTGTCCTGTAATCTAATAACTCTGTGTCCTACACGTCCAGTATCCCAATTCTGAGTGACCCCGATTCCTTGGATGTCTCCTTCTCTTGACTCAATTTGGAAAACTGTATCTCTGAATTGAGCAAGTTCATGGGCATGATGATGAAAGCAGAGATCGTCAACACAGTGCTTTCCCTATTATTATACATGTACAGATGTAGGATGCATATTCGTGGAGAAATCTCATACAATTTGTTATTGTTTCACAATATAATGTGATGACTCGTATATTCATTTTTGTTAACTAATGGTAACCCCTCGGTGTAAACTGCAATTAGTAGGGCCTGAAGTTCAGTAAGTTCTTTTATAAAACTCTCTGGAAAATTATTTCAGTGTGTGCAAGTTTTAGGATTATGTACATCATAGAGAAAACGATTGCTAAGCCAAATTAATTTCATTCATTACTTTGTAATATGACATCATAGTTATTGGCGTGAAGGTCTTCCCCTGATATCTTGTAGTAAAATCCATACAGGCACCACCAAACTAGAAAGTAGTAAAACAAGGTGGGAGGGGGGGGGGGGGCAGGGCTTGGATGCAGTTTCCTCATGTCCTTATTAAAAAAGACATTTTAGAAATGTTGTCGGCAAATACGACATTCTGTCGGTAAATGCGGGCCCGTGGATTCTTGAAGGTTGTTTGCACATTTGAATGACTCCCAGACTATGAGAAAGCTGGATACGCCAATGCACACAGGTAGGCCTACATCTTGAAATTCTAATTCATGATACCCTTGTGGAAGAAACTCCTCTGGTATACGTTCCAAACATGATACCGTATCCATTTCAGTTCGGCAGTGATACGGAGATGCAGGACCGATTCCCGACAGCGGGTCATGAACTAGTAAGATATATCATTCATGCCATGCATACCTTTCAATGGTGGTAAGACCTGTATGTTATGAGCAGTGCAGTCAGGGCCCTGTCCTATTAAGAGTTGCGATAGATCCGAATCAATTGCAACTCTTCCAATCAATCGCAAATTTCCAATCTCCTCTTTCAAGTACAGACTTGAGATTGATATCAACCTCAAATTATTTGCAATCAATCGTAACACTTTATAAGACAGGGTCCGGGGATATAAAGGAAGAGTTTTAATTTTCTTACTTGAAGAGTGTTAACAGATGAAAATCTTCCAGCATCTGAACCGATACAAGTGCTGACCTTTAATAATTTCCCTTTTTTCGTTATAAAATTCACTATGAACATACCACATGATAAATGCACCATACAAGATACCACCAAGAAGACACCAATGAAATTCACCATACTTGTACAAGATGCCAAGATGTCAATTGCATCTTTCGATGGAGGACTCAGGAGGAGGATGCATAACTATCCCTGTAGTATCTGATATTAAATTTTGTGCTTCTATTTGTTTTTAGATCGGTTTGACCCATGCAAAGAGAGTTTACAACCCCCATTCCGTCTCTCTGTAAACTATGTACACCATGTAAACGGTATGCCAATAAATTTTTACCCACTTAAAATCTGAAAGCTAAATAATCTAGCCCTAGAAAATGTCTGTCATTGGTAGATTAATACAGTGCATGTATGTTACAGGCAAGAAAACTCAACAACGAGTTTAAAGACTTGCATGAGAACTAGTGGGAGTTTCGCGTTTCAGGTGCTGACACGAATGTTAAATGACGAGATTTATTCGGAACAATTATTAGGCCAATGTTCAAAGTTCAAATATAGGTTCGTGATACAGACAGCTTTATCCAAGTCATCATAGAACTAGAAATCAAACTTGGAGACGATGATTTACCCAAGCGTAGAGCAAGCAGAGAAAGACAATCCTTACATCAGTTATCTACATATTCTGAATAAGACCCCAATTTTTTTTTGAAATTATTGATGACAGTATTTATGAAATATATCCCCCTGCTGTGGGGCAGGTCACGAACTACGGGCCTAACAAGTGCATGGTAACCCCTGGTTTCCCACGGGGAAGAGAATTCGCATCCTGCTGACATCGTTCGGGGAAGATGCAAGAAATTGACATCATCCTACCTCAAGGAGCAAGATTCTGATTACGTCAAGAATATCATCAGCGAAATACCATTACAATCGGTATTCGTGATGTACTCATTTTGTTAATCTCCTTAATTCATCATCTGAGATTTGTGCAGATAACTCTTATCAAAACTTCTGTGAAAATACCCAGCAAGCATGTTTCATTTCTTTCCAAAATTACCAAACGGTTCAAACGAAATGATGAAGGAAATAGAAGAAGAAGAAAACGACAATAAAAAAGGGTCATGTATACATGACATCGTTACCAAACAAGCAGACAAAGACATTATATCACCATCATCATCAGCAGCATCACGTCGTTCCTACACCTGGGTACAGAGAGATAAGGTGAAGGATTCAAACTCTCAACATCTTTACTGAAAGTCAGGTGAATGACGATGCTCCCTGGCATATCTCTGCTCCGATCTAACGCACGACTAAACCTTTGGAACTGTTCATTACTTCATCCTTTCTTCTGGAATCGAATTTTGAAATGTTATCGTAGAGAAATAACATCACATAGTACTGAGAGAATTATAAACAAAGCGTCATGTCCTCAAAATCAAAATATGGTCTCAAGCTGACCTTAAGCTGACCCCGTGACCCTAATGAGTGTGAATGAGGGACATTTAATGTGGGTGATTTGTCTTTGATTTGACGAGAATGTCATGTGTAACATCAACAATACATAAACTGCAAAAAAATGTCCTAAAATGAGCTTTCAAGTTTCATTTTAGAACGTCTAACCAGATTTGACGAATACCGGCATAAGTTTTCTAGAAATAATCTAGTGTCACATTTCATCAGTCAATTTCAGTATAAACACCGATGATGGATATTGACCCGGTGTCCTGATGACCCAAATGGATTGTATTTTATCTGACACATAAACCAATGTTCATAGACAATGTTTTCTCTTTCTTCTCTTAATTTGATGTTCCTTGTTTTCGACACCACCACTCCGATGACGGACATCAGCCATGTCAACATTTCACCATTATGAATGTACAACATGGATTACACTTCCAAGTCTAGTTCCAAGTGAACAAATTAAAAAGAAGTCTCCGCCTGACGAAGGAATAAAAAGGAATAAGAAATATATCGTGGTCGGATTCGCGGCATCCTCGATAATTAACCACCTCTTCTCCGGAACCCAGGAGAGTAAGAGATTCAAGTTCACACAAGGGGTGAGCTAAGTGAAATCATATTAAAGGGCTTTCCTATTACTTAACTTTCATATTCTTAATCATTTTTCATGTTCTTTTGTAAAGAAAATGTCCTTGATAACTAACCCGGAAGTGCACACATCAAAGTTCACAAAGGGGGTAACCTTATTTAGAATCAGATAAAAATCAAATGAAAGGGCTTTTTCATAATAATGTTAACTTTACTTCACGGTCTGAATGACTTTTCAGGTTTTCGTTTCATACACACAGTGCCATTCTTTGCCTTATCCATTCTACCTCCCATCCCATAGAATTTCCCCCATCCCACCCTCAAACCGAAACCATGGAAATGAAGGGTATTTCGGGATCGCATCTGAAGAACCCTCGATAAATGCACCCCTTCCCAAGAACAAAATCAAATACACCCACTAAAGTTCACCAAGGGGTTAACGGACTTCGGCATCAGTAAAAATCAAATCAAAGCACTTTTTTCATGTTACCTTAACTTTCCTAACCATGCTAACCTCCAGTCTTTTTTCATCCATGTTATTTTGCAGTGAAAATGCCATCTTTACATTTCGCGTATAACACATTCACCTCTAATCCCACTTGAAGAGACATTTTGAAGAAAATCTCCGCTTCACATCGGAAAAGGAGGTTATATCGAGATCGGATTTTGAGGCATCTTCGATAATTAACCATCACCTTTTCCTGAGAACCCACGAGATTATACACAGACTCAAGTTCACAAATATAGCATACTTTTAAACCATCGGTATCAAATTAAAGGCCATTTTCATGCTCCATTTTCATGACGTTGGTTTGCTCTTTGCTCATTTACGTTTTCAGCTTGACCATGAATTATTCCAATCTGTCAATTACTAATTTACTTCCGAATCCAAGCAAATCGTGAATAACGAAGAACAGATACGGACTGTAACACCCATGAGGATATACACAGACTCAAGTTAACAAAGATATATAGCTTACTTTTAACCACTGATATCAAATTAAAGGGCATTTTCATGTTCCTTCCTTACCGCTATCTTCACCTTGCCGAGTTTACCTCGCATCCCATGTGATCACATTGGGAAGAAGTCTCCGCCACACATCGGAAACCATGGAAACGGATGATATTTCGAGATCGGATTCACCTCTTCCCATTGACCATTTAGAATACAGGTTTAAGTTCTCAAAGGGGATGAGCTACTTAAGAATCAGTGAAATCAAATTCAAAGGCAATTTTTATACGAATTTCGAATTTTGAAAAAAGAAAAATTAAAGAACATTATACGAGTTAATCGCAAAGACGTTTACTCGACGCATGCACATTCTAGTACATGTATATAGGGTCAATGCTCGACACAAGCCTAGTGATCGCATAGTGTTGGATCCTCGTAAATATCATGGATACAGATAGATAATTCTGCTCTTTTCATTTGATGTCATTAATTTCATTCAGACCGTTAACTCGTTAATGCAAAGTGGTTGACAGCTATGCAAATTTTTACCCTTTTTGCCGATCTAAATTAATCGGTTCGACTTGTATAAACAAGAGGTTACTCAGGTTTACGCTTCTTCTTCTTCTTTCGTATGAGGCAGCAAAATATTCAGGTAATCCCATCCTGTTGCTGAAACCACACTCTCGTTAGGCTATTCATGATGTGAACCTCATTTTCAACAGAGTATACCCTAATGCACCCCTGCACACAATGTGCGTTTTTGAGAGGGCGGTAAACAAAACTGAACCTAACCCCCTTCCCTGAGGAAATTGTGGCTACGCCTTTACCTGTTGCCCGTGAGTGATGAAAAGCCTTTACTGTCTCAACTTCCCGCTGTGCAAGAGGTTCAAGCAGTGGTTAACCCAGTGTGGTTAACCACTACTTGCAGAGTTTCTAGATTTCTAAAAAGTATTTAAAAAAAAGTTATCTCAAGAACGCATCTTTCCCGGTATAACCATTGTAAGAATTCACCCAGGTGGCCTGTTTCTGGAAGAGCAATAAAGCTCTTACAAAATGAATTCAGTGTTTATTGAGTTAAAGTCTATTTTGATCCTCTGTAAAGTTCAACATAAGCCTCGGTATTTCCGCCAAATAACGCATTTGTTTCTTTTCACACAAAAAATAAAAATAATTCCTTCATATCGCAAGACTGAAAATGTGAGCTTGAGGAGAACATGAAAAATCCATATCGAGGAAAGTCGAATTAGCTAGAATTTTGAAATTTGAATTACTATTTTATAATTATGTACGTTGCATCTGTAGTCTTAAGTTAATAGATATAACTATGCACTTTCTTAAATATCTGCAAAATGTGTACAAACTTACGAGAACTTGCTTGATATTAACAACAAAGACTGAAAAACACCAATATATACATAAAAGACTAAGTCATAGAGAGTCTCGTCTTTTCTATCCTCAATCAATATCATTTAGCGATCTCTCAGCTAACATGTATGTATCTATTCTATAATCTGTGACACAAATGTAATTCTTACATAGCTTGCAACACTCAGCATGGTCAGGGTGATTTTAATGTTTGATTCAGGATAATGTAAGAGTAAGGGACTTTTCTATCTTTGTGGTATCTTCTCCGGATTCGGAGGTTGATTACATTTCTACACAATCTCTGTTCTAAGCCCTTCTAGTGCACTCGTGCATTGCTTTTCCACTCCAGGGCCCCGTTGCATAAAGTTTACCATTAATGGTAACTCTGCTATCAATGGTAACTACCATGGTAACATCACTCAACAGCCAATCAAAATCAAGGTTTCCATGGGAGTTACCATTAATGGCAAAGTTACCATTAATGGTAAGTTTTATGCAACGGGGCCCAGGTCTTAATGTTCTCTTTCCAGTTAGTTCTCGACTTCCCTCTTGGTCTAGTACCTTCTACCCTCCTTTCCAACATAATATTTGAAGGGACTTTCAGTCATTTCCATAGAATTAAATATTCCCTTTAAACGTCTATTTTTATCTGATGCTATGCGAGGTGTTGAGGAGACGAGGGGAAGACACGGGAAGACATGTTGATATCCTCTTCCTGGCTCCTGTTTCTTCTCCAATCTCCTCCCGTCTAGGCCGATAGCTCCCTGAAGACACTCTCTCCCTAATACCCCTCTCCTTCCCCTTACCGTCTAAACTCCTACTTTGAGCTTGACCATTTTGACCATCACTCCGCTGTTGCCATAGCAACGGTCATCAGGGAACTGCACTGATGATTTCTCCTCCTCTACGTGTTGCCAATAGCTCCCTGTAGACACCCCTCTCCCAGGCCATCTCATTCCCCTTAGTTACAGACTACTCCTAGTTTAAACTTGACCATGTTGACCACTCTGTTGTTGCCACAGGAACGGTCATCAGGGAACTGCATTGATGTTTTTCTTCTACTTGGGCCTATCGGCCTAATATGTCTTCTAGGCCAAAAGCTCCCAAAAGACACCCCTCTCATCCCCTTTACCGACTAAACTCCTACTCTAAACTTGACCATGTTGGCCGTCATTCTGTTGTTGCCATAGTAATGGTCATCAGGGATCTGCACTGAGGATTTATTCACTTATAATATGTGTTAGATTAAACAGTGCAGGCAACACCCATGCTGTCTTTAATAAATATAATGACGTTGGTTGGTTTCTTTGCTCGTTTTCAGCTTGACCATGCAGTATTCCAATCCGTCCACCATTACTAACTTACTTTCCGATTCCAAGCAAATCGTGAATAATGAAGAACGGATACGGAAAGGAAAACCCAGGATACAAATTATGCATAGGCCTTTAAGGTTTTGGTAACTAGGCTTTATGACATAATCATACAGGAATACACAGACATGTTGCACCCTGTTTCTTTTTATCACATCATTAGGAACATCATTTCTCGTGATATCAAATCTGCGCAATAATTATGGTGTAAAAAGATATTATATCTATCATATTAATGATCAATCAAAAAAGACAAAAAAGAAGTGGCAAGGTGTGACGTAAATGACACATAAAACATCGACAACAACAAGACAGAGAAACTAAAATCTTTCTAGTACCTCATCAATAAGCACGAGTTATATTTCACTATAATTATTCAGTGTTTCAAATTTGGCACAGCTTTGATCAAAACGAGAAGTTTTTTTCCCCATTTGGTATTCAATTCAATTCAAATTAACATTTATTTTCTTCCACTGATTTTGACAACATTCAACATCTGTTTAAATAGTACAATTGACATGCATATAAAGTAATGTCAGTACAATCAAGAACAAGTTACATAGGGAAGAAGGCGCAGTCCAAATAAGGCAGATGCTTGTAGCGGGTACGCCTGAATACACAATACGATATAATTTAATACAGGAAAATAAGAAAGGGACAGACAGAGAGAGGGAGAGAAGAGGATAGGGAACTTGGAGTAAAGGGAAAGGAAGAGGACTGCAACATAGTAATAATCATCATAATGGAGTTGTATGGCACGCATGGATAATACAGTGGCAAGATATACGGTGAGAGTAAAACACCGAAATACTCACAGGCATTCTTACAAAAAAGATACTGGAAACAGGTTAGAATGATAGTAATCGAGCATAATACATAAATAAACAAGCAGGGCATCATGAACTATAATCCGATATCATACACTTTCTTAGCTTCCATGAGAAGCTTAACAGAGACGCAGAATTTCTCATGGATGCAGGTAAATCGTTCCAAAGCATTAGGGCCGGTGAAACGGATATTATGTTGAAAAATAAGTTTACGGTGTTTGGGAAAGAGAGACCGGATTGCATGTGTGTCTCATATGTTTCTTTTTTAGAAATTAAAAGAGAGTAATATCTTGCAAATTTTTTTTTTTGAAAGGAGCATTATACGTGCTTTAATCACCTATAACAAGAAAATCAAAACTGGGACATGATAAGGAATAGTTTTAACTCCATAACTGTCATTAATCATTACGATATTGATATACAGACTCCATTAAATTCCTTTGTCATATACACACGCCATCTCTCTTCCAAAGACCCCTCTCTTTATAATCCATCAGAGGTTGCGACCTCGTAAATTACATCTTTCGTCATCAAATAATCTATGACGTCGCACGGGACGACGGAATTCCATCACTCAACAGCGCTCTCATCCACGATCTCGACAAATTGGTTCTGAAATAATACACCGGGCTCGTCAAAATTACTCGATGAGGGAGTCTATACGTATCCTGGTTCTAAAAAGGGCCCCCGAGGGAGAAAAGGGAACCGATTATTTCAAAATATAAAACGGCCCATTTATTCAGAAATTAAAAATTATTCCCGGGAGCTCATTTCTTACATGCATATCTCGTAAGCTTCAGGAATGCAATTAAAATACATTTCAGATCAAGGTTTATGGATTACATTTCACTCTGAGGGCATTTCATTTGTTGCGATCCATTAGAAAGAAAACATTTTCTTTTTATTTTTACAGAAACAGTCGTTGAAAAATATCAACCTTAGTTTATTCTCCGAATTTCCATATCAGTTTGTTAAACCATGCTGAAAGTGCAATTGCCCCTATAAAAGTACACTCTTTTTCACCCAAACGCCATAAAATTAATGGAGGAATGACAAGACTGGACCCGTTACCAATGTGAGACATCATTCAAAGAATCAACAATACTGCTCTTCAAATTACCGAACTATTCTAACACTTTATGAATGTAATCATCCCAATAATCCGACTTTTCCAAAGTTATAAAATTTGTAAAAGGACATACCGTATGTTTCAACACGAAAATTCTGCATTTTTTTATATTCATGAAGCAAATACCCTTTTTTCAGAACTCTAATTTTGTCAGAACTTATTCTTTCTTTTAAACAATCTCTCACTCTCTCTCTCCCTCCCTCCTCCCCCCTCTTTCTCTCTCTCTGCCGTATCCATTAATTGACGATCATGCTGTCGTTCTCCCTCAGTTCTTCACCTTGGCTACCGAGATAAATTTACTAAATACATATTAAACCATCATCAGTTGTATTTAGTTTTGATAGTATGCATCTTTTGGCACTTAGGGCTTTGATAAATGGATATCTAGGCTTTAAAGTGCTCCATAAGTTTTTAAAAGGAATTTGATCCAAAGGAAATCAACGCGAATATGACCGACGCCCTTCCCCCTGATGATTTCCGATCGTGTCGTCCACCGATCTATCGATATCCTAATGTCGTCCCGGAGATCCGAGTAAATCTCCAATAGTTCGAGTTGCGGTTAGAAAAGCACAAATAATGGGCTCGGTTCGTGTGGCACGAGTAAATATTTAGGTAGGGATCTTTTCTGTAATGTCGTCTTACTCCGATGTAGGGTTCGATTTTAAAGGTCCGTAAAGAAAGATCTGTGGCAACCTGGCATGATTCCAGAACGTTTGTTCAATTCGAAGCTTCTGCTGGGATTGCCTTTCATCGAAATCCCTGGTTACAGACTATACAGTTGTCTTGATTTTGTGGTGCTCATATAGCATGACAACAACGTACTTTTTTTTCTTCACTTATTGGTGTAAGAACTCGGTGTCAAAAGTGGCCTAATATTGACGTTTGCCTGGACCGATCTGGCCTAAATTCCAATCATTGCCCTTTCGTTCCAACTAACCAATACCCTTAATCGGCAGGTTCGGATAGCCATATTTTAACTTTAAAATCAAAAGCACTTCTGAAATAGACGGTGCACTATTTCACCTGTCTTGTGATGTAGAATTAAATTTACATAAATAAAGATTTCTTTTTGTGTTTTTTTTTTCAAATAAAAGAAGGACTTTTTGGTCTATCTTGAACGTGCTATGGCAAATCCTCATTCTTTAAACAGAAAACAAGGAGGGGGTGATGGAAAAAGAGGGGAGATATAAAGTGGAGATTATAAAGAAGGTTATTAGAATAAAGGTAAGAGGTGGAAATGGGAATGAGCGAGAGGGGAAAATAAATTAAAGGAAGAGAACTTTACATTGATAAAAGGAATGTCTTATGGAAAGGAGATGAAAGAACTACTTGCTTTTTTTTATTTGGAGGTGTCGTATTCGTACGGGCTGAGCACTTGCCTGGATGGAAATGGCAAGGTCATGGGTTCAATCGCCTACACATCAGTAATGTCATTTGGCAAGATATTTTAATATCACCTGGGTAAGGGGAGGCATATGAAGATAAAAATCTTCATTTGCCACTCGATACGCAGGAGAGATATACCGGGCGTAGGATGACGAAAGCCTTCGCGATAGTAATTGCCGCATGCCCTCACTTGGAACACTCCCAAGGGGGTGGAGATGGTGCACATATCTTGTGCATGAATGAAACCGACGACCGGGGTGAAAATACTATCTGTTAAGCGCTTATAGAGACGTTATTTCGCATTAAGCGCTATATAAATCCAGGGCCCTATCTTATAAAGAGTTGCGACTGATTGCGAATAATTTGCAATTGATATCAATAGCAACTCTGTACTTGTGAGATAGGAGATTGGAAATTTGCGATTAATTGGAGGACTTGCGATTGATTTGGATCAATCGCAACTCTTTATAAGATGGGGCCCAGATTAATCATCATCATTATTATTTAATATTTCTAGGTTCTCAGTGATAAAGGGAGTAGAGATCGAGAGGAGTGGAGGCTTGTAAACTGCCCAAAGCTATTTAATAATATTTTGCTAATTGTCATTTTGCAGACATGGCTGAAATAACCGAAAAGGAACTTCTGTCATTTCATTTGGTGCAACATAAGCCGAACAGGAAATTTCTGTCTTATTAACCTGCTTATGTCAGTCAAACTGTCAAACCATACACTGACACAAACCATCTCAATCGAAACACCATAATGTGGAAACAAAATCTCAATTAAATGCTTATTACGAAAAAGTCCTACGAAACTAAGACCTTTCATTGGTGAAAATCGAGAAATGATCAAATATCAAACATAAATGAAACTAATCCCATCTTGACAAGCATCAGGGGAGTCATTCTCGGCAAAATTTCGAATAAACATAAAAATAAAAGAAAACATATCACCCACTATCATGGGACCCATTGTTATTGTTTTCATGACATGTCAAATCTAAAGTCCCGATGAAATACTGAAATGTTTGATGAGATTATGACGATTTTGACATCTGATATAAACAAGTTCGAATGAATGGAAAACAGTCGCCAATTATGAATTAATTGCATCGATAAAAAGTAGCAACTTATCATACCGGAACGAATAATTATGGGGTTGAACATAACGTAAACATGGTAAACCGAATTACCAAATTTAAAAGGGAAATTTCGAAATCGAAATCGTAACCACCACTTTTCCCTAATGATTGGCACTAATTTGATATCATTATAGATTTCCTTTTATAACTTGACTATGATTATAATGGTTCTTAGATAATACTGGAAACTTATGATTATGACTAGGTCAAGAGAGTGAAGGTAATGACAACACTAATCATCGGAAGACATAACCTATACATGTATTTCAAGAATTTATTGACAAATATTTATTGGATAATATATATTATACCATTGCTACGTTCATGACGTTGCATCATTATTCTACGTCTGGCTGCTGTTGTTATTGCAGGAATAGTACATGCAGGGAAGTGTAACTAGACTTCCCTGGTACATGTACTACTAATCTAAAGAAGGATTTTCGGGAATAGTACTACTATGACATGTCTTCCTCTATTTTTCCCATTCCTATATTGCTAAATCATGTATATTATTGTTACAATTTTTGTTCAGACTTGTCAATTTTTATCATCACAATCATCATTATCATATTCATAATCGTCGTGATGAATGTCATTATCATCAATAACATCATTAATATCATCGTCGTCATTATCATCACTTTCATCGTTATTATCCCAAATGTTGCTATCATCACTGTCACCATCATCGTCATCATTAGTATCGTTACCATTATAATAATACTCATCGTCGTCATCATCATCACCATCATTATTATCGTTGTCGTCGTTATTATCATCATCATCACCATCACCTTAATTGTGTCACTGTCATAACCTAAAGTGTCTCGTTTCATGGCAATAAATTTAAACAGCGCATTAGCTGAAAACCGTTTCATCTATACCATATATTATCCATCCTACTTTTTCATAAATGGGATCTGGATGTTTACATCTCTGGGAATTGGATTTGACAGTTTGTTTCCTACAGGATGATCAAGCCCTGTATAGCTGCCCGTCTTCGTTTCCGCGTAACATGTTGTACATCACAGAGGGAAGCGATTGAACTTCGCACATATTGCCCTCTAATTGCTTCCTACAGGATGAGGTCCGAAAACACTGAAGGTAAAAATAGGTTTCACTCCTCAATGCTGAGAGTAAAATCGAAGAAAACATTTTCAGCCATGTATCGTACACTGTACATCATCAATATTCAAAGATAATCTTCAGTTTAGGTAGGGCAAGAACAGGAGCGGTCTGGGACTGAAATTCGGTTTGGGGAATTTCGATGCGACCGGCCCACTCAACATGTAAGACATGCACATATCAACCGGCCCTCAGACCACAAATCGACCGGCCCTAAAGCCAAAATATCGAGCGGCCCCTGGCCAAAACTCCCTAAACCCCTCATGGCCAGTCTGCCCCCGGGCAAGGAAATATATGTGCTTATGTATAAATAGATGTTCCTTGATTTCCAATGAATTTCAGTGTACATATTTTATTTATGTATATCTATATTATTTACAATCGAGGCTACCGGTCATTTCTGTCTGCTCGGAAGCATGGCAGACAGCAATCTCACAGATGGAGGTGTCCACGGTGTGAAATCATCTTCACACTGTTAAATTCGAGCGTTTTAACATTGTGAATTACATCTTCACAGAGCATGCAGAATCGACTATGTGAACACACGGTGAACACACTGTGAACACACTGTGAGACACTGTGTTCTTTCCGGCAGGGCTGCCTTATGCTGGAGCAGCTGGATACACAACTTTGAACTATATCAAATCAAACCATCATAAAAATAATATTATTTTCAATCGAATTATAACAAAAATATATAACATCTACTCACCAATCCCTGACAGTTGCTAATAGCAACCCGTGATGCACTGTACTGTGAGACAGCGCCTTTGTAGAAACAGTTTGTCTTTGGAGTAAACGATTCAATAGTTCCATCGTCCAAGTATCGTTCCACTTTAAATCGAGGGGCTACTATACGCGTATCCCTCGTAACATTTAAGATCATATGAGCTCCAAACGCATCTACAGCAAAATGAAAATTAGAATCCACCTCCTGGCCGTTGACGTCGCTCTCGTCCACGCCCTCGTCTACATCGCGCCGTCTTCGCCGCCGCCGAAGTTCGTCAGCTCTTTTTACACGTATATAATCCATTTTGTCCTCTTCGGCTTCGGTTGAAAGGTCGTGGCTTATAAACTCTCCTTGCGGGGTCGACCGATACGGTCGAACTAATCGATAATCATCGAGTTTTGAGAATAAATGTTCTGTTGGGAGAAAAGGGTTGTGCAAGTTAAAATAAAATGAGAAGTAAATTTTATTGAACATAATTATGTTTTTCCATATTCATAAAATATTTTGATCCATTATTCTTTTAATACAAACATATACCGCAGAGGAAAAAATGAGACATTGTCACTTCCAAGAAAATTTATAATTATGAGTAAATCATACACGTTGTCGACGGGAAAAAGGGAGGTTTTATGATTGTGCACATTACAGACGTACTTTTTTGATCAAAATATATCAGTATGCTATTTTATGTAATGATTGTTGCCTTTATCGCGCCATCCTTTTTTCCCCCAGTATTTAATACTTAATTTCCATTCCTTTCAAAGTTTCAAATTCATTTATTTAGTCAACATGTTATTGGCTCAAAACTATAACATTAATTTCTTTACAGGTAAATTTTACGTTCAGGCATAATATCTTGGAAAATGCAAAGCTCTTTGCATATAAAGAGAAGGTTGAGTTCTAGGAAATAATTTGCGAGCTTTCTCATTCCTTTTATGTCAGTTTGGAAGAACATCATAGATGAAATGCCCATGGAAAAACATTGCTCTGCAAATGCCCTCATATTCAAAATATTAAGAGAACTAGCTGAAGTGTTCGGGCCGAACATTCATACCACATGGCGTGCAGTCCCATATACCCATTTCTGTTTGCAGTGCATGTGCTTTTCAGCAAGACTGGTCAATTTCTCATCATTTTTGACGATTACAAAAACTCGCAGTTTACACCAGTTCTTGCTCAACCTTCCCCATTTGGTTTGAGAGAGTTTCTTTCACAACGTAATCGCATGACCAGAACTCCACTCTATTTAAAAGAAAAAAGCAAAAACCGTTTACCATGTTTTGGATGAAGTTTCGGCTTCAGGGTGTCAGCACCTACCTGTAAAGACGAAAAGAGAAATAATAATGATATTCATGTTCTCGGTAGGAAGCCCTGGTGTGGTGAGAGAGTATTCACAATTAATAATTGTTTGACAACACCATTTGGCAGCTTTGGTGAAATGGCTGTTAAAATGGCATTAAACTGGCAAAACTAGAACAGCGCCACCTTACAGTAACTGCCAAATTGAGATTATAATTTGAAAATTAATTGCATTTTATTTTGAATTTTGACTAACAGCTGTTTGGAAAATAGGCCCTTTTTATATTTTAAACTATTATTTTTGACGTTGCACATGTGGAAAATTGCCCACAGATACATTCTAAGCTTCTACAAACTAGAATGGGGCATGATGGGAAAATTAGAGGCACAGACACATTTCAAATCCTGTTGAAAGATGGCGCCATTGGGAGCTTCAATTTACTGTCACTTTAAAATGTGATTTTTCGTCACAAGGAATCCGCTTATGGGGCGTTTAGAGGAAGGAAGGAAATACGATAGAGAAGAAAAGAATAGATGTGGTGAAGAAACTAATTAAATTAAACAGCAACACAATATTTTTTTCTTTCAATTCTCGATTGCTTACACATAGGGTGAAATGGAAAGAGGAAAAGAAAAAGAAGGAGCGATCGGGATTTCGTAATGAAAAAGAAAATTGCTTTCGATGATGGATCCAAACTTCCATTCTTCCAGTCATTGGCTTAAAGTATTGGCTGACAAAGCATTCAAGTATTACATCAAATACGCAATATCTTTGCTATTCTGTTGTGAAACCACCATTAATCCACTAGACCGGAACGACGATATTAGTTTTCAATGCTGTCATCTTGAATGAATGATGCAAACACCAGCAGAATATTATATGTCAGGGACTGAATCAAAAAATTACTGTGTGTTTTGAATGGAAGCGTGAGTCACACTTCCTCAGTTTAGCCTCTTGAACCTGCAAAACAATATCGGATATTGAACAATGACAAGCATCATCGAAAGTGAGGAAACAATGGATATTCCCTATCAAATCTTGTTTTTATTTTGGTTCAGATTTTTCTTTCTGTATCTTCTCTTTACAACAAAAGAGAAAAATATTACCCTTGATTCACATCCAAAGTAAAAATACAGCACAATGAGTGCCATCGCGTTTCAGAATAAATCAAATTGGAAAATTCACTTTTCTGGTGATTATCGTCATAACCAAATCTACCAGGAGGACATCACAACAAATGTCTCTAAAATAATCCTGTCTTGCTTTATTATTTGAATTGTTGAATGACTATAAGCCAGGAGTGGATCCCGGTGTTTGTTTGTTTTCGAAAGGGAGGGGAGGGGGGGGGGGTGCTCCTGGGGTTAAAGAGAAAAATGGGGAGCACAATTTTTAAAAAATCTGACAAGGAAGAAAAAAACTGTAGATGATAATTTACACAAAAATGCTCTGACAAGCAAAGAAGCAGAAAACTTCATCAGACTTTTATTTTAGAATGTCTTCATGTCTAAAAAACGAAGGGGGGGGGGGTATTTTCTTTGGTGTACTTTAAGGTATGCTACATTAATTTCGAAAGAGGCACGGGCGAGTTGTCCCCCATAAATCCGCTTGTGCTTTGTTTTAGCTCCAATATCGTGAACAATAATTATTCAAAATTACAGTAATTTCCAAAAGGTCGCAGCTTTAGAATTTAACATTATTTTCTGTGTATCTTTAAAGTTTGCCATGCGGGTGACTGACGAATCAAGGATGCCGAGACACCTGTGCAACATATATGCAACTGCTATACCTTCATCACAAGCACAAACTCTCCATGTTGTATGTGGGCAGTCTATTCAAGGCAATTACAGTGAGGTTTAAATCAGATTTTTCCTGCAATTAGCTCCGTCAAACATTGAATTTTCAGGCCGACTGCCGTCTCAATCCCCACTCAGCCGCATTGTTTTCAAACATAGAGGTCAAAAGGCGGCTTCTTCTTTTTCGCATGTTGTCTGTGCACTCCGTGACGTACAGTGGCGTAGTGTATAGGGGCGGAGGTGGCATGGGGGCAAGGCTCTCGCCAGGGCATGACACCCTTGGTGGTAAAACCAAGCGTGGGGAATTCTCCCTGACAAGGTTACCGACATGCGGAATCAATAGACCTGTGTCATTGCATACTTCCAACCTGTAAAATTGCTTTGAGCTTCGCAAATCGCCCATGGGATGCTGCAAGACCATTTCACTCAATTTGAAACAAGGGTAAACAATTTCCTGCTGAAAAGCCTGGGACCCCCCCCCCCCCCCCCAATGAATTTCAAATCAAAGGAGAGAGAGAGAGAGAGAGAGAGAGAGAGAGAGAGGGAGTAGGGAGAGAAAAGAAAACAGAGAGATAAAGGAGAAAGAAAGGAGAAAAAAAGAAATGGGAAGATAAAAATTTTTCTACCCTGAGCTTCCCACTATAGCTAATATTTCGTTCTCCTCTAGTGCTCCTCCCTAATGATTACATCCACGCTACGCCACTCTCGTCGCGGTACAGTCAGTTATCATGACATTTTGGACAAGACGTCCAATTAAGTTTGTCATTCAAAGTCCAGACCCTATCCGCAATGGGAGGTTGTTCTAGAAGTCAAACGCTCATTGTTTGCTCTTGAAAAACTATCTGGCTTTCCAGGCGAATTGAGTTTTTCCCCGTGGCTCCTACTAGCCTCTACAGGTAGTCTAAAACTTTATCTGGGACAGTCTCAGTGGCGTAACCCCTATCGAACGGCGAAAAAAAAAAGAAAGAAAAAAAAAAAAGAAGAAGAAAAAAAAAAAGAAGACAAAGAAGAAGAGAGAAACGGGGAAGGGGGAAAGGAGAGTGAAAAGAAGATGATGCGACCTCTCACTCAGTCGGACTATCGGAGGCCTTTGAAATTCTCATTTCATCCCCCTAGGCACTATCGATACCCCTTCCCTTTACCCCCCCCCCCAAAAAAAAAGGGGGGGGGGAAGAAACATGACGCCAGTGTCCCTTAAGTGGTTGTAAAAAAATGCAACGCCTCTGGTACCGCTTACATGTATGCCTACACCTTCAACCAGTCTGCATAACCTGTTGCAAAGTGCCAGTGGCACTCTTCCAACTCTATGTCATCCTCAATGTCGTCATATATTCATCGCGCGTTGGGAATTGACGAACGAGAAAGATGTGATTGGAACAGGACAGGTAAAAAAAAAAATTACTCATGTCCCCAATTCGGCTAATGTTTTTTTTTTTTTTTTTTTTTTTCAAAGAAAGTGTAAATTTTTTCCTCTCATGGCTAGCATTTCAACAAATACAAAATTCAAATTATCTTCCTGCTGTGATCTACTTCATGCTGCGCTGGCTCATTATCCATCATACGTTCACATCCTTCCTTTCAGAAGAAAAAAAAAATCAAATCGAAATAAAAATCGATGGAGCCATTTAGAACTCTGCCTGTACTATCATGCTATTTATAGACTAAAATGAACCTGTCGAATTGATCTCAGCTAGGGATTCATCACAGTTGTGTGGGCCATAAACTTTTCCAAAATATAGAGGGCCGCGAATTTTTCACAGCCCCACACATCAAAGATGATCAAACCCAGTGGCGTAGCGTGAGTCTGACCAACGAGGGGGACACTGTCATCATTTAGGGGGCACCCTTTTTACTTGGAAAATGAAATGCGAATTTACAAGGTCACTGATTAGGGGAAGGGTGCGTGAGGGCGTCCTATCGTCTTCTGTTCTCGTCCTTTCCCCCCTTCTCCCTTCCCTTTTCTCTCTTTTCCTCCTTATAATTATGTCTTTTTCTTTCTTTCACCTTCATTCGATTAGGGGCACGTGCCACCCGTGCCCCTGTATCCACGCCACTAATCAAACCTATCGAAAGAAAAGTCAGTTTCTATTTCCAATAATTCAAGGGGAGTCCTTATTAAATGCTTTTCTTCAAATATAATACCCTTGTATTTACAATTATTGTAGGTCTGGAAAGAAATCTTTTGAAAATAAATGTTGAAAATCAGTCCAAAAAGCAATTGTAAGCAAGAATAAACGGCCCGTGGTGAGGATGGTATGGAATATATAGATATATTTTTGAAAATTAAATTCAAACCCTAGTTATTGTGATATGTTTTGGTGTTGGGGTATTAAAAAGGCTGATTATTCCTTCAAACTTTCAGGGATGTTTTGTCTTGCATCTAATTACTTTAACAGTTAACCTATTATCAAACTGTAGATATAGGCCTACTGTTTAACCATGTCATACCCATGGGAAGGGGTGTGGTCACCGTCACGTATAACGTGCCAACTCTCCTTTTTCCCACACCACCGCATCCCACCTCAGCCACCCACATAATCTTCATAGGCAAGTACTAGGCAAGCAAGCTATAGTAGATCCTTGGTTAAAGATAAAGCTCTGTTCTGGTCATGCGTAGTGTCAAAGAAACTGTCTGGAAGCAATTGGGAAAGATTGATTATGCTGTGAGGTTTCGGAATCATCGAAATGATAAGAAATCGGCTCATGTTGCTGAAGTGAAAATCGCATGCACTGCACACAGAAATATGTATATGGGACTACAAACGCATCTGGCATGAAAGTTTTGTTCAAACTTCAAACTTTTAAGCTATTTCTCGTCATATTTCAAATACGAGGGCATTTGAAGAGTAATCTTTTTCAGGGAAATTTCTTATATGATATCCTACCAAACTAAAATGAAAATAAGTAAATAAATTTAAAAAAAAAATGGAAAAATGAAAAAGGGAACAAATTAATTTGCAGAACTCAATCTTCTCTTTAACCACCCACATAATCTTCAATGGCATCATCTGGTTAAATATCCCCAAACCAGATGTAAGAAGGGATGTTGTCGAAGGCCGCATTTCTCCACCATGTCCACCGAGAATTTTAGTCATGAATTAAGAAGGAGAGAACAAAAAAATTTGAACAAATCTGCAGATGCTTGTTGAAGAAAATCACGTTTCAAACATTATGTTCAATATCTCCACGGGTAAGCCTCTGTTTTGTAGGCCTAAATAATACAGAAAATCTTTTGGAAAGTGTATAACATTTCATAGAAAAAGAGGTCAAGAGAGAATCTGCTAACCGACCTAAAAATAGTAAATGATCGTATTTCAAAAGAATACTTTGACAAAAGTAATGAAACTCGATTCTCATAGATTTGCTTTATGCTCGTAATAGGACTTTCCCAAAAAATGAAAACTAAAGTCTCCAACATGAAACGATTAGCATTAGAAAACAAACAAACAAACAAACAAACAAACAAACAAACAAAAATCAATATCTATATTGCACTCTTTCCCCAAATCGACTTATCAATTTGATATAATAAAGCGCTCTTATTCTAAGGAAAAAAAATTGTCTTTCTCGGTTTTCTTTTTACAAGTAAACGTAATATCTTGCCTAAATTTCGCGGTGGCAAAGATCCGGTTGTCAGGTTGTTTGATAAATTTGCCTTTAGGCAGATACGTCATCGGTAATATTGCACAGATAATCATGATAATGATGGGATTCTTTTCTTTGAATCACTTCATTCTTACATCTTACAAGTGCCCGTCATATCTTTTTCTGAGTCTTGTCATATTTCATAACTGAAATGACAATATTGTTCACTGCTTACTCATAAAATACAGGTTTTACTGAGAAAATCGACCCTTGGAAGATTTAGCCGAAATAGAGGTACCCTTGTTGCAGTACGATATTACTCATACGTGTAAACTGCAAAGAACAAGCCCGGTATTGACGTGGCTAATGTGGTCAACCAAACCTCAAGTTCGAACTAGACCATTAAAAACCCGGATTATGTTTCATTATCATCATGATCATGCTGTGAGGATCTGTTGCCTTTTCAACTAAAGTTAAATGATTCCTTTCCGACGAGTACAGTTAATCTTTACATTAAAAACCCGGATCATGTTTCATTATCATCATGATCATGCTGTGAGGATCGGTTGCCTTTTCAACTAAAGTGAAATGATTCCTTTCCGACGAGTACAGTTATCTTTCAATTATATCCTATAATCATAACCAACATCTCCGGAATTCCTGCGTTTCATAATGATAATTAATGGTCTTAAGAATTTCTTGAATAGAGGGCCTCTTGCATAAAAAAAGTTGCGTTTATACGCAACTTGATTTTCAACCAATCAGAATCGTGTATTTGGGACTTCCGTTGAATATTTTGGAGTTGCGTTTAAACCTAACTCGTTTTTCAACCAATCAGAATCGCGCATTTTGGACTTCCGTTAAATATTTTTCACTTACGTTTAAATGTAACTTTTTATGCAAAAGGGCCATGGTTTAACAGAATATTTTTTTGTTTTTTGATCAGATAATACTATAGGTGGCATTTCTGTTTATACATCTTTACTTTTAATGCTCTTTTTCCTCAGGAATGCATGGCTGATAGCACAATGATATAATTTAATTTCAAAAGTAATAGATAACTGATAATTTCGGTGTAAATTATACAGAGGCTTAAAGAGAGCACGATTTCTTCTCAACATTATGTAAAAGAGATTACCGATAAGTAATCCATACCTATTCATTTCTTCAAGTAAGTCTAAGATTATCCCATGATTTCCACTAAAATGCACTTGCACTTTTCTCTTTCCTTGAATGAACAAGAAAACAATGAAATAACATTATATGCCATACATAATGTTATAAAAGGAAATGAGGTCATAGATAAAGTGAGTTTGGCAGGTACAAAAGTCTCACGTAGCGCGTATTTGCGGTCGAAAGAAACGTTAAAATGATGTCATCTCAGCATCGTGTCATCCGTAAAAGTTGTCAAATTGCTTTTAGAAATCTTGCGATTCGATCATGGTTTTCCTTTCTTATAGCAAGAATATAAACTGTAATGGAAACATCGGAACATCACAAAAATGAGTCATCGTACATAAGAAAGGAAATTACATTCCCACATATTCCTGACACTCCACCTGTTATGTTATAAAGACATAACGATAACCAACACTTTTCCTATATTCCACAAAAATGATTTGATCCTCAAAGATGCGTCATTTTTAAAACTAACTTATGACATAAAAGATCTGAGAAATATGATCTCACCATATTTTAACAAGACCGGACATTTATATCTGGGTTTGTCACAAATGGCGACAAATATCTTCGCATTCAATCAATAAAACTATAGATATGAAGCATGGAAATGGAAATTGAAAAGCCGTCCTGTTAACGTTCCTCCTAACTCCAATATGGTTCCTCAAACTTTGCTAAAACTTTCGATATACTTCTGTGAAATTATTGAAAACTGAATTCGTCTATTGAAAAACAGAAAAACAGCAAATTGAGGCCAAATCTTTTTACTTTGAAGTTTAAAGTTTACAATTTTTATTTGATATTTACAGTTCTTCGACATTTCAAAGCTATTTATGAACTAAAATCAAAGATACTTGTCCAATTTTTATCATTATTATTATTTTTAAAAAATTTATTATTATCATTATTATCATTATTATTATTATTATTATCATCATTATTATCATTTTTTTTTGGGGGGGGGGGTTATAAAAACGGTATTTGGGCCTAATGATTGGCTGTAAGAACCCTATCACAGTCTATTTGTTCAAAAGAAAAGAAATTATTTCCGATATCCCCATTTTATTGCCATGTTTATTTTACACCATACAGAAAAACAGTATAAGGCAAGATCTTTCCATGAAATAGACCTATGATGAACAAAAAGTAAATGAATACAACGCATCAAAGCCAGGTCAGTAAATTTGGTTAACCGGTTTTGAGTCATTTGTTATCATCATTCAAAAGTCGCTGTTTTGGCAAATTATCCATGGCTAGACTATGAAGTGAACCTTACACTCTATATCCAGTGGGGAAAATATAGGCCTAATGCAATCGACATAATATGAAAAACACACCATCGTATACGGCTAAACAGCTTACCAGCAACCCAAACGATTCCACTTTCAAGTCCTAAAATATGTTACCTTTGCTCTTGTAATCTGCTGTTTACTTTCAAAATCCAGCTTCAGACATACCTATTCACACTCGCATACAAATAGCCTCTAGTCAGTCTTTCCCTAATGCATCATGGAATGCATCATCAAGTGGGTTTTTTTTTTCAGTCTTACCAAGAGCCTCTGATTAGGCAACTAGATATTGGAGTTCTACAAATCCTGGGCCCTGTTCCATAAAACTTGTCATCAATGACAAGTTGCAATAACTGTCATAAGCTACTGAAATCCTTGCGTCTGATTGGCTGAGAGCAAATTTGTCAGTAAAAATCACTGACAAGACACGTGATGAAATGCCCCCCAGGATAGGATTGGATTGGATTCTGTAGTAAAATATCATAAATGTCACATTTCTTTTTAAGGGTGGACTGCTTTAAAAATGCTATTACATTTTCCAACAGGTGAGTCATAATTCATTGAAATTATTACAGAAGGTATGGGCCTACCAATAACCCATTGCAACTTCCCTTGAAACAAAGTTTAAATGTCCAACACGATGTTTGCAGTCTTCGCAAATCCCGAGCTCTGAAAATAAAATAGAGGAGCGTTTGGGGTCACGAAAGGACCATGATCCTCACCTTGACACTGATCAAGGTGTTAATTCTATATGCCAAACGACAGCGTACACCAGAAGGGTGCGCAGGGGTGAAGATTACACTCTTCATTGCACCCCTGCCTACACTACCTTTGGCAATATATTATATGAAGTGGTGGTAGTTAAGGTGGTTGGAAGTTATGCCAACTGAAAGTGGAGGGCGGCCTCCTAACACTCACTGATCTTGAAGGGTGTTAATTCTATAATTATGCCAAACGACAGGGTACACCAGAAGGGTGCGCAGGAGTGCAGATTACACTATTCATTGCACCTCAGCCTCCTCTACTTTTGGCAATTATGAAGTGGTGGTAGTTAAAGTGGTTGGAAGTTACACCTATCAAAAAAGGAGGGTGGCCTCTAAACACTCACTGATCTTTATTAATAAAGGGTGTTAATCATTCCATATGCCAAACGACAGAATGATATGCCAGAAGGGCTAACAAGAATGAAGCATGGATGTATGCTACTGGCAATGGGTGAAACCCATAATACCATTCATTGCCCTCTTGCCCTGCCTCCCCCCACCCCCTTCCCTACTATGGTTTTGAAATGCTAGGGCAATATACTGATAGGTGTCAATGCCGGACCAATTTGTGGGTAATTTACGGGGAGGGTAATTCAGATAGGACAACGACAGGGTCAACTACAAAGTCACGTCCCTCTCTATGTCCCGATTTGGTCCCCATTAAGGGTGGACTCGCATGGCACTGGCTAGTAGTATATAACTCCTTGAAAACTCCCTAGTCTGGCAAAGGGGGTAAATGTATATCATGTGCCCTTCCCTTCAGTTCAAAGGCATAAAGATAATTACGACCATTTGGCTGCCAAGTTGAATTTTTCTCCGCATTAAATTTATGATTGAAAAAAGCACTTTGGGGGCTCCGCAATGTTCTGACCATAGACCTACCATACCTACCAGTATAAACCAAGGATGGTCTGGCAAATGGATTTTTTTAGCCGTACAGATCGAGGACGCCCACTACATGTATTCCAATGGCAATGACAACTGTCGATTGAAAGTTTGAGGGGTTGAAGAAAGAAGAGGTACATGTACCACGAGAACAATATTTTCCAATATGAAATAATTTCAAAATCAAATGATAACATCACTTTTCACATTTTACCAAATGGTATTCAATGGCTGATGCAAGGGGGGGGGGGGCAAGGGGCACGTCTTTTGTATCTGTCATTTTGTAATACACAGCTGAGTAAAATTTCAGACCCCCTATTTTGTCATGCTTTTTAGAGATTTTAGGGACATAAAGTATGCGTCTGAAATATGATAATTTTCTATTCGCTTATCACAGATTTTTGTTAGACCTTCCCTTTCCTCTCCCTCTCAAACTCAAAGAATCCCGGACTCGCCACTGCTATTCCGACTGGGTAAGCCTATACATGCGTACACCACAACCATCCATCAATGATGGATGGAGATATGTTATAGGCCTATGTTTTATCCATCCATGGTGATGCATTGCATCTCTACGATCTTGCACAGCAAGGAGCTTCTGAGTGACTCACGTAAACCACATCTCACTGACTGGGAGTATCTATACATCCACAGCTGTATCATCCTTTGCCACAGTGGGGCTACAGAGGATAGTTCACATATGTATTTGTCACTATTTCTAAATCCTACCAACAGACATAAATTGTGTTAGTGCGAGCTACCTCAGTTCCTACTGTAGTAAAATTACCACCAAACTGGAAATTTAGCTCCTGATAATTTTGATTTTCGAAGCACTCAACATCCAAACACACATTTCTTTTCAATGCCCTTTGTAAGTTACGTTCATGTTCCTCTTATACGCGATACACTTATATCTTGGTTATTGTTAACATCAGTGGATTATCCTCCACAGGATGACTCCGACGTACGCCCCCCCCCCCCGCGTTTGAAGTCCCACCCCCCCCAAAAAAAAATGTTAGTGCTGTCGCGTGGGTCTTTCCAGATACATTCTGCCTCCTCTGCTCTGGAGAAGACCACCCTCCCTACCAAAACAAGCAGAAGATCAAAGAAACCGATCAGTGAAGGTTTGAGCAAAGTACGATATTAAAGAAATAAGAATGTTATGAAGTTGTAATCAGTCAAATACAAATTGGCAATTTCGTAACGTATCTTGCGAGCTCCTCTCCCATTTACCCTGTACCCAAAACATCATTAATTTCCTTTTCCTCTAAAGAAAATATTTAATCACACATGCAGCTTAGATAATTATAATCATTACTCATATGTTTTACACAAAAACCTATAGAAACAAATCTATACCCTCATCAATAACTAAGAAAATTAAAATTTATGAAATTTTCTGTACTGAGCAAATGGGAGAGGAGCTCGCAAGATACGTCACGGAGTTGCCAATTTGTGTTTGATTGATCACAACTTCAAAAATTCATAACTTTCTTATTTCTTATCGGATTTTGCTCGAACTTTCACTACTCTGTTTCCCTATTTTTCTTCTTTAATTCAAATGAACGGTGGACTTTCCCTTTAACTGCTCTTGCCGGTTGCCCGGTTCTCTTTGATACGAACTGACATATCCATCGTGTGCAGACCATTCATACAGAGAGAGAGAGAGAGAGAGAGAGAGAGAGAGAGAGAGAGAGAGCATCATAAATATATGTACATATCACAACAGATGCTGGAAGTGACAGTTGTGTCCATAGCCTATAGCTCAGCAGTATGATATAGTCTGAAGTAAGTCCCTGCCTGTGAGCTTTAATGACGTAATTATGTCTTATGTGAGCGACATTGAGTTAAATTGGAGCTTCCAATATTCTTTCAACAGAGGCCTACAGACAGTGTATTTATCTGAAATAGCAAACGTATACGATGTTTGACTGTATTTGGGGGGGGGGGGGGATAGAAGGGGAGGGGCAGGGAGGAGGCGTTGGCCCCCTTTATCATTTTCATGTCATGCATGTAGCATATGTGTATGAATGTTTCACCCTGACAATTGCTCCGCTGTCAATATTCCTCAATTCAAGCCTGGCCTAAACACCACAGTGACACACCTAACCCTACACCTATGCCGGAGGACTTATACAGTCATGCCCTCTATTTTAAAACCTACTTCCACACGTTTGGCGCTCCAGAAGTGTGAGCCCCCCTCCCCTCTTTCAAACTCGTGAATCCAACAAAAAGACCACATAACTGTAGGCTTAGTGCCATAGTAGCTTCAGCAAAGTAATGAACCATGTAGTTCATATTATGACATTATGATTTATGAGGGTATGCAAAGAAATACAAACATCATTCTCGTGTTGTAAATTTTCTAGTGGCGACTGGAGTTCATTGCTTCAAAAGCAATGCAAAATCCGTCTCATTTTCATTATCCCAGGGGTGAAAAATGTAGCAGTATATTTCTTATTTTCCTTTTAATCATTACAAACACAGTCTAAATTCAGTTAGTTAATTCCTATCCCTCACGAGGAAGAAAAAAGATGAGCGCTCATGGGAAAATGGAATAATCAATTTGGACAAGTTTGGACGCTATAAATAGGTCATTATTACAGTAATCCAACATCAACAGTGACCTATTTCACCCCCACCCCTAGAAGCAACCACCACTGGTTACCCCCTGGTAGCCTACCAGATGTAAGGGGCATCGGAAGAAAGAGGAAGGTAACCAGACCTGACAAGGCCCTGACAGGGGAACGGTCGGCCGCATCAGTTCCCATCACCTTGCGCGATGTATCACTGACAAGCTTCTTATTGTCCCGCGTATTCATCATCGCGTTAGTAGGCTAAACGCTATTGTCGTAGAGAGGAAACTATACGATATTATTATCATTTTCTCAGCCACTTAAAAAAGTGCTTGCTAGTCGTTTTTCTTCTTGAACCACACCGACAAAAACCCGAGGTCTATCTATTTGTCATGGCAAAATGATGCTTTACAATGATGGTTTACTTTTATTTCATCATAATAGAGTAGCCTATCAATAGGTCTATTCATTATTGAACTCTGTAACAATTAGAGCCAGATAAAGTATCTGTCATTCCTACGTTATCAAACGCGTTCACTCTGGTGTTAGCTTTAACCTCAACGAATGATCATTGGCTGAATTATCACGGATAATCTGTCTTCAGATTTTGCTGACTATTAGTAGAGCATAAAGCCTAATCTACATCTATAGATATATATTCTACAACCAACAGCTCACTCATCATTGTTCCCGTGGCACAGAATGCGTCGTTTGTCTGACGCAAGACTGCGTCAGCAATTCGTGCGGTCTTTGACGCGCCATGCGTGGATTGAAATAATAGAACAAGAAATAATTGCAAAATAAACAGTGCACCGTCATTGCCATGAATTAAGGTCGTATGGGCTGACTGTTGTCTTCATACTAGCGACGCAAATGACGCAATACAAATGACGTAGGGCACCGTCAGTGACTGGTTCGGCCTTTGACGCGCCATGAGAGAGTGAGTGACATCGTACAAACGAACAGAGTAAGCAATGCTCTTAATAACTAGCGTTCGGGCTAACTGCCTTTAGAGGCTCACTTAGAGCAGGGGGGCGTTTCATTAAGTGTCTTGTCAGTGATTTTTATCGACAAATTTGCCCGCAGCCAGTCAGATGCAAGGATTTCAGTAGCTTATAACAGTTATTGTAAATTGTCAGTGAAAGCAAGTTTCATGAAACGGGGCCCAGGGAATAATGCAATCGAAATGACGCCTCTCATAATATGCAGAGGACATTACAGATACTAATTCACGTGTACCAGGCTTACCTGGCCTGCAAACACACTATGCAATGGCAATGCATTATTATCAGATTTAGCATCACGATTCAACCTTCGCATGAACTCGTGCAACCGGCCACGAGCATTTCCGAAGTAAAAGGAATTTCCGGAAACATTCGGTTGAGTGCCGGAGATCAATCGAAAGCGCTTTTTTTTAAGGTGCAGATAATATTGATATAGGCCATGGAAGAAAATACATTGAGCACTGGAAGCTGGATTTGATTATTTTATTATAGGAAGGTATAACCTTCTGTGATTAAAATGAAAGATACGGTGCACAAGGTGACGAAAACTATACTTTTAACTTTGGCTGAAAAAAGATCCAGAACGTACACATGCATAATACACATGTACACGTATGTGATATCAGCAAGAGCAAATGTGCGCCTGTTGTTGCAAACAAACTCCTGTGGAGAGACCGAGGTATGTCAATAATGTCACAACTACTTGTTATCCTCAGCTAACACCACTATTCAAAATTTAGAGAGAAACGTCAATTCTGAGCTAACGAAACTGCTTTTTTGTGATCGCGTTATTGATCGGATTATTGACAAGTAACGGAAGTTGTTCACAACTAAATCTTTGAAAAACTTCATATATACCTATGTCTTGAATAATCGTTCTATACCAGAATTTATGTCCAAAATCCATTTCGATGGCTAAGCTAACGGACGGTGTCAATATGCGAGTGGTAAAAACATTAGATAGAGCCATCCTATACTACTGCATAGAGTCACTGATTAGAGATTTATTTTGAATCCACTTATCATCACTCGATTAAAATATCGCCCATTCTGGCCTCCTTCGATCATTTCAATTGTCATGGACAAAAACGTTTCGAGAGAATACCATATTCACGCCCGAAGCAACGTTTTGCTAGCCTAATATCTTCAAAAGGGCTATTAGAAAGTTGATATTTTTGTCATTTATGAAAACATATTTCATCTCGTCATCAGGAATTCATAATCATAAAGATCAAATAATCAGGAAGTCATCAAAGTTTACATCCCTCGAAACAACTCTACTACCTAGTGCCCACATAACTTCTTGAATTTCTAAGCCAGACTTCCGATATTTGCAGGTGGGGAGTTTTGCCAGTTTCCAGGCAACCACTCCCCCCATTTAAATCCTCCACCTCCATAAACTCCTCTCACAATTCTTTATTGTTTGTTGGTTGGTCATACGTCACCATGATCACAGCGAAACATTATCGGCGGCACCTTCAGAATGTGTTACTGTTCAGGGGCATAGCGTGGGTCCAGACATCCAGGGGCATGCCCAGCATCAGAATATACAATAAGGAGAAGGTGTTGGAGGGGTCATAGCGTTTTCTTTCTACCTTCCCTTTCCCCCTCCCTTTCTCTTTCCCCCTTTTCTTTCTTTTATCGCCATTTAATAGGGGGCACATCCCCCGTATCTACGCCACTGTTACTGTTCAAAAAAAAAAAGAAAAAAGAAAAAGAATGGAATTTAAAACTGAACTCACATGCCCTTAGATAATCAAATTAGACAGCAAAAACGAATCATTCAACGGTTGTGTGCTTACTTTCAAATTGTACTGGATTCCTGGATTCCCCTTTATTTTTATTTTTTATTATTTATTTATTTATTTATTTATTTATTTATTTATTTATTTATTTATTTATTTATTTATTTATTTATTTATTTATTTTTTTTTTTTGGGGGGGGGGGCTTAGTAAGGGACTCGATACCTATGCAATTGATCAAGATCTATTGAATGTATTTGCAGCCAATATGATTTTCACACTTGGAAAACATATCAAACTATCGACACGTCTCAATTTCAAACACAAAAATAGTAGAAAGAGAATATGTAGTACGGAAATGCGCGTAATGGAGTTTTCTCTTTTAATTTCAATCTAGACCAAACTTCCGATGGACGGTATTGAGAAGCTTGGAGCGTTGCCAAGCAACTAATCATCAGTTTACATGTTCAGGTTATGTCGTTTGTTTTTAAATCGTTACTACTTCAAGACTGTTTTTATAGCAGTACAACCATTTTTATTCGCATAAGGGAATTTCGCTCGCACGGTGACCCACACCAGTACTAATCTCTGACGTCATGGTGCCAATAAGTAGTCATGAGCATGAATTATCAAGGTAGTAGTATTTAAAAAGAAAATAGCTTGCGCTATAATAACCCTCTACATATTCTTGATATTGGTTGATGTCAACAGATTAATGCTTTATTTAAATTTGGTTTAGATATTTTCAGTTATATATCCCAAAATAAGTTTTACCCTCACCCAAAACCAACCAACAAAGTAGGCAATTAAACAAAAACGGTATGTACTATGTAGGCAAGTGTATGGTAAGACTCAGAGTATAGCTATGCAATTTGCCATCTGGATCTGTCTCTACTACCAAAAACAAACAAACAAACAAACAAACTAACTAACTTTACTAACAAACTAACAAAAAAATATACCGATATTTTTTGGTAAACAAAACTGAAAAACAACACCACTTCCCCATGATTTTCAATTATGCTACATGTATTACATAATTACTATCATAAAAATGGAAAACATTGTCCTCTTGAAATTTCAACCAAAGTTACTAATAGCTTACAGTTACTACACTTAAATGAATAATGGAAAGTAATTGTGGTACACAAACCATATTATACATTTAATAATAACCTAAATGTACATTCGAAAGCATCATATTAGGTTTTACGACCAAGTCGAAGGTTTTTTTTCTACAGTGGTAAAAACACGCTTTTAGGCCAAATGAAATTATTTCATAGTTCTCGTCCCCTACTTCTTCATTTCTTAATTTTTCATCCCGCCTTTTTGTCAATATTGTTTTGTTATTTTGATATAATCATTTCTTCAAAACAAATTAAGACAGAAGTTAATGTCATTCTTAATGTATCCAGTAAAAACAAGTAGGACAAACGATTATGCTTAGTTTTCATATTGTTTCGAAGATATTATTTGACTTTGTTGCTTGCTTTGACAAAGCATTCGATAACGACATTTTGCTTCTGGTTAATTACATCCTTAATCCGTATGCAGCATAAACCTGAGAATAAAAATAGCTCCAGAACTTGGAAAAACCAGCAATAGAGTCAACACCAACAGCAAGACACACCAAAATTGAGTCTTAAAAAGATGAGTAGTTATCAACCTGGCAGGGATATTGATCTAATCCCCGAGTTCAAGACCATGAATAATCGGTTCAGACTTCAGAGACATGTAGGGGTACCGTATTTTCCTAAAATAGTATGTCTACCTTTAGCATGCTGAAGAAGAACATGTTTAGGCAGTGGATCCTTCTGCGTACATTGTATTTTACACCAGATTTTGTCCACCCCCCCCCCCCGGCCCCCAATAAGTTCAACTTTAAGTTCCCTATGAAGTTGCCTTTTGGGAAGAATTGACGACGACTTGCATTTCATCTTTTAACTTCTTGGGCCATTTGGAGGACATTAAACATCGTTTTGGTGTTTCTATACAAATATATATTGCCATATAGGCCTTGAACTTTACTTGACCCAAGGAAATTTGACTTCTAGTTACATTTCCCTGCTTGACCAACACTTTGTATAAAATTCATGGTAACAGGTTTTGGTAAGAAGACAGTCTGTCGTAGTACAGAACATGCTGCACGTGAACCTTATGATCTTTCTTTTTTCCTAAAGATAGCAAATAAAAAATTACTTCAATTGGAAAAACTTGAAGGCCTATATGCATATAGGTGAAATCAATCTTTCATTTAGTTGCTTAGATGTGTAGAGTAAGGGACCGCATCAGGCAGGATCTAGTTAAAACAAAGTTTTAAAATAAGAGTCAGACTCTTACCCACTGACTGACGATTTACCTTGAATAAAATGAAAAAAACAACCAAAAAAAAAAAAAAAAAAACTATCTGTACGTGTCAGTCGTATGCTTGCTAAGTACAGTGGTGTAGTTCATATAAATTTGACCATTAACAATACAATGAAAAGGAAATATCTCCTCTAGGATCGAGAGAGTGAAAATTTGTTTCATTACGTAAAAGGAAGTCCGCCGATTCTTGATGAGGCACTCTAAAGATTTCTTACTGTCACAGAGGTGCCGATAATTCTGGCCATTTCCCTATTGTATTATTCTTTCAGGAATGACAGATTATTTGTATAGGTATAGCATCACCCGTACTATTCTTAAGGGTACGGAACTAAACTGGATCTCCGAATGAAAGGTTTTCACCATAAGTTTTTGTTAATTTGGCCGCACATAATTCGCAATGAACTGTAAGTCTCGACATCAGCCTCATGAAAAAACCTTTGTTTAATACCTTTTGTACGTCTACATGACAGACTTTTTGTCTTTCTTGTCGGAATTACTAATCCGATTGAACCCAGCTTTCTTTCATTTGTATTCTTGTTGCCCGAGTTTCCATTAAGCTGCAACCTTAGAATTGCATGGTCTGAAGAGTGAAGTCTGAAAGTTCTCAAAATTTATATGCTCTCACATTTTCCCAATCACCTGGATCAGCCATCATTCGAAAACACGTACTAGTACCTGCGAATAATAACTACTCAATGGAGAGAGAGAGAGAGAGAGAGAGAGAGAGAGAGAGAGAGATAGAGAGAGAGAGGAAAGAAAGAGAGAGAGAGAGAGAGAGAGAGAGAGAGAGAGAGAGAAAGACAGAGGGAGACAGAGGGAGGGAGAGAAAGGTGTGGGGGTGAAATGGGGCGGCTGATTTCTCCCTTTCCTGTCCTTCTTTCGAGACTTTTGACCATTCAATCTGATGGTTTTTGTTCTCATAAATGTTTTTTGCTACATAATTATCATACACATTACATAATCCTTTTTATATGGGATCAATCCGCAAGCATGAGCCCCCTCCAACCACGGAATAGCTGGATACGCCATTACGCCAACAGGAATGATACCGACCATACCGCCGATGTCACGGTAAGGCTCAATAGTAAGAAAGAGAAAAAAATCAGAGAAGCAGATTGGTAAAAGTTTGAAGGAAATCGGACAACTTGGACAAGCAATAAGAAATTTATGAATTTTTGAAAGTTGTAATCACTTATCACTATACATGTATGGGAATTTCAAATTGACCGAATATGTAATGTCCCTGTGATCATGGTGATGTAGTTGCGGACAACTCCCCCATTTTGCTCCAACACACAAAATGACTAAAATATCTTCTTTTTTTTTCAAAACGTATTACTCAGTAGGATCTTTTTCTTTCATGAGGACCGATAACAATATCCAGTACAATTTGAGTACTGCCCCGAGAGTGAAGGCCCTTGGGAGAAAACCGCAAATTAATGATATCTTTGTGTACGACAAACGGGAGAGTTGTCCACAAGTATGTCACAATCGACTCACCAAATTGCCAATTTGAGATTCGCATAAATGCAGTGATCTCATTTTGTCAAACATTCATAACGTTCTTATTCCTTGTTCGATTTCTTCCAGACTTTCACCATCCTGTTTTTCTTATTTTTCTGCTTTCACATAAACCAACTTATTACCAAGGAATACATCAACTTGTACATCCATTAAAAAAAAAATGAAAATGAGCCCCCAAATCCCCACCCCCACAATGAAATAGCTGGATACGCCCATAGGAATGATCATTCGACCACACCGAACGATGTCACAAGAAGGCTTAATACCTGACCAAAAGTTAAAATGACAAACACATGAACCCGTACATCCATAACAAACAAAGTGAAAGTCAAGGACGAGATTTAACCACCGACCAAGGTGAAAGCCATGGTGCCATAAATAACAGAAATGATGGGAAACTGGGAACAAGTAAAAAACATTACCACCAACGACGTTGGCAGCAACACAAAATAAGTAGAATTTGCAGTATTATGCCAAAGAGAGAGAGACAGACAGACAGACAGAACGGGAAAATATTAATTTCGAATCAAGTTTTAGGCAATTTCACCATGAACACAGGACCTGATATTACCTTTGAAAAAGATAATTATTACTGTGTAAGATTTTGGATGTGAAAACTTTGTATACATGGTATAAAAACATGAAAAATGGTGTTTTAATGGCAACATTGCTCACATGGCTGAACAGACAAAATATGATTGTTAGTCTGTGTAAATGGTGTGCATGTACCTGATGTAATGTCATAACTGAGTGACGTAGGTCTGTATTACCAAGGAGTTCTGTGATAACTCCTTGGTATTACTATTAATTACATTTAAGGTCAAATGATGTTCCTTTGTGTACGCTCTCCTAAGATCACAATATACTTAAGTGTATAAACATCACCGATGTCATCATGCCACGTATGTATCTGTGTGTATGTATTATGTATCTCTTGACTTGACTTGTGTTAGGATTAGAAGCATAAGACAATCCCAGTAATACTCACCACTGCTGAGATGACATTCACTAATGTGAAGCCCACAGTCACACATATAATGACCATTCTCGCTGTATGACCCAAAGATCCCATCGTGGGCCCGCCGTCGTTAATGCACGATCAACAAAAAAAGTGTCAGCGTATCTAGTATAATTTCCTTTGTTTTGAAAACAGTAAGTAATAAATTCCAGAAGAAAAAGAATCCAGCAAGTATAGTCCACAGGTAGGATCCTCCAAGCTCGAAGTTGTCTGATGTCCTTCGCTTTTGTGAAGTTAACTTGTTTTTCCCAGAGATTTTATACCGTCAAGTGTAACACCGGTTTGACCACTGATGCGTTCCCCGTCAGTTCGCTATGAAGTACTGTTCGGGCAGAGCGCGCATGCACAAGCGAACTAGGTACGAACATCCGTGCTCGCTCGTTCACAGTGCGAGGGTATATGTGAAGCCATTCAGATGGTAACAAAAAAAGTTTTGGAGGGCAAAAGGGGAAAAAAAACTGAACTCGAATTCACGCAAAGTCAGCAGGAGTCGACCAGATGGCAACGGCATGAACATCTTCTTTCATGACCCCCCCCCCCCATTTCTCTCTCCCTCTGTGCTGTTTTCCTCTGTTATTATATACCCCAAGGAGATAACTCCTTCTTTATCCTATCGCCTTTTCTACAATTTTGTGTTCTGTTGTACTCTATTGCACATCCTCCTTCCTTCTCTTGTTTGATTTTCTTATATATCAATGTTTCCCCAGTTCCAATTTCCTTATCACAACATACTTTTCGGCTTTCCCTACCCACAACTCTCGCTCCTAATATTATTTCTATGTCCGTCCGTCCGTCTGTCTGTCTCGGTCTCTGTATCTTTCTGTCTGTCTCTTCTCTGTCAAACAAATGCTTATTGATGTTGCATAAAATACCAATTAAGGACAGTGGGGGGCAGCGGCATCAATAGAGTGGGGGGGGGGGGGGCTCAAAATTGCTGTCGGCAAAATAAAGGAGGGGGAAGGTAGAGGGAATACGAAAGAGAAAAGGGGAAGAGAGAACGGAGGAAAAAGCACACACACACAACACACACACGCACACACACACAAAAAGGACAGGAAAAAGGAAGGAAAGAAAAGGAAGAAAAACAGGCCATTTTTTTTGCTCGCCCGCTTCGGAAATGGGCTGCAGCTCCCCCCCCCCCCCCCCGAGGATTTTGAAAGTTCCGATATTCGGGCAACCACCATTTCATATTCGGGCAGCGAGGTTCCAGAATATCCACGTACTTGGGCAGCGAGGCACCCGGATAATTATTAACTTCTGTATGTAACTTCTGTACATTTTCACCGCGAAAAGTTTAAAAATTTTGCTCGCTCGCTCGCTTCGTTCTCTCGCAAAAATTTAGAATTTAGAAATTGAAAAGTTGATATTCGGGCAAAAGGCGTCAGCCCCTCTCCCCTCTGGAAAATGGGCCCGTATGATGAATATCTCATCTGCGATTTTCTTTAATTATTTGTGGGGGAGATTAGGGCGTAGCATTTTGTCGGCAAATTCTGGTGTCACACTCTAAAAATTTGTCGGCAAATTTGGGTGTCACACCCTCCCCCCATTCAAAATGTTCTAGCGACGTATATGTACCTCATGTTATGTGTAAAATTTTTGTGTAAAAACCCTTGCCCCTGTTGCACGTTTGTAATGGCTCTCCCCAGTTCTGGGTATATCCCAATCAACTAAAATCAAACAAATCTCTGAAACTACCGTCTTCTTAATGTGCTGCATGAACTTCGACCTCGCATTCTCACAATTTTAACCTGCCTGTGCCCTTGAAACAAAAACAATTTGAACGGTACCATAGAGGAAAGATAAATCATATAAAATCCTGTTCTAATTGGTTTATTTCAGAAATATCTGATTAAATCAGATTATAATCTACCTTTGCGAATGATCAGGAAGCAAGAGTAATTGGTCAACAACAAGTTTCCAAAAATAATTCTCAAAGCGGTTATTAGCGCTAAATTCCATTTTGTTAGTCATGACAGGGCAACTAGTATTAATGTATTATTCTTTCTTTATTTCTTTCTTTCTTTCTTCTTCTTCTTCTTCTTCTTCTTCTTCTTCTTCTTCTGTAATTCCAAATGGAAATGTTAAAATACGTTTATAGTTCTCTGATAAAAAAAAAATAAAAATCGCACTGACCTTATTTCACCAATAAAATAATCACACACAGAGGTTGTTAATTACAGACTTGAGAGAATAATTATTTTTCATGAAAAAAAAGAAAAAAAAGAAGATGTTTCACCAATATGAATCATTAGACGAAAAACAAACCATGAATACTTTATTTGACCTTGACATGGACACTTTTAATTGCATGTTTCTGTTGTATTGTATTGTATTGTATTGTATTGTATTTATTTTCCGTCAATTAAAACAACAAATGATGATACATCCATAATTATGAAAAAACAAATTGATTAAAAGAAGAAGACGGAGGGATGGCCCTGCTCAGCGTTGTTGCCATAACAACGCTGTTTTACAGAGGGGGTCCCAACAGACATAGAAAACATGTAAATAGATATTAACAAGAAAAAAGTTAACAACTAACAATAGTTAAAGAAACGAATTGGAGTAAAAACAGAAAAAAATAGAGAAAATATTTACAATACATACAAGAGAGAAAGCTTAAACAAATAGCGTACATTTAAAAAAGATACCTGATCAGCCACAAAAAGTCTGGAATAATATTTTTAAAGTCCTTTCTGAATGTGTTAACACTTTGTATTAATTTTTTAGCATGTGGAAAAGCATTATATTGTTAACGGGTCCATACAGCTAACAACACGTTTACCCGACATAGCACTTGACACCCTGTCTTCTCTGGGACTTATACCCGACTGTCTTCACGTGGTGTTACTAACATGTATTCAGATTTTGAACAATAATATCATTTGGTCTCTTGGAATTACAGTTGTATTTTGTTAATACAGTTGAAACGGGTTATCCGTCATATTTGTACAATGTATCTAAAATCATGTCAGGAATTTATTCGTTGTACTATATGTTACTCAATACGAAAAATAAAGAACACCCCCCCCCCCCTCAAAAAAAAAAAAAAACCCACAAAAAACAAAAAAAAAAACCCAACAAAACAAAACAAAACAAAAACAAAAAACAACAACAACAACAAAACAAACAAAAAAAAAAAACAAAAACAAAAACAAAAAACAAAAACAAACAAACAAAAAAAAACACACACACACACACACACACACAAAAGCAAAGACACAAGCTCACTTCTTGCTACTTCTGTTAAAAATGAGTAACGACTGTAACAAAGGCAAACAAATTTTGTCATCTCAAAGCTATGTATAATACAAATGACAATGCAATCAATGAAATGTCAAGTATATGAACCTCTACACGGGTCACGAAGTCAAAGGGCCTCTTGAGCCAGTGCTCTGTGGTCGAAGTTATGGGAAAACCTTGCAATTTATTTTCGATTGGACTGTAAGAGTTGGCCTAAAACTGATATTGAGAATCATACGCGGAAATCGCATTCATGTTGAAGTCAAAAGCAGGCGTGGTGGCTCAGTGGTAGAGCAGTGGTCTCGTAACTGGAGGAGCGGGCTCGAAACCAGGCAGATGCGCTAGTGCCCTTTGGTAAGGCATTAATCCTCATTACCAAGTCCTTTGGAGAGGACTTGGTATTGCATTTAAAAAAAAAAATGCAATTGAAATGTATCTTCACATAAACAAATCGCAAATAAAGTTTTACCACTTCCCTGGTTTTACATTTCGTATGAAATTGCTTTAATAGCCTAAGAAAAAATTCTGACATATGAATTTTTAAAACATAGTTTATCGATATTTACACACTGTTACTGAATCTTTCGTTACGAATGTTTGCAATGCATGACCCTAAATATCTCAAATGTATATATGTAGAAGGGCTGATCCAGAAGTCGGTAAGAGAGGGGATAATTCTGGAAAAAAATATGTGAATAGAAAAACAAAGTTTTCGGATTTTCATGTGACTTTTGGTGGGTCTGAAATTTGAAAGGGGAGCCGTAAACATTGTTTTCTTTCGGAAGGAAGTAGGGGGCAGGTGTGCTCCTTCTAAATCCTCCATTGTAAGTACATGAGCATCGTACATTTTGATTTTGTGGGTTTGCAAAATATTCCCTTGTATTTGAGTGTATAATGCGCGTTTTTGAATTTTATTTTCCATTTAGATGCTGATAAAAGCATGTCTTGTAAATGATCAACCAATTAAGGGCCTACAAATTTAAATGATATCACAGGTACTCGGAAGGTGAAGACTTGTGCCTTTCCCAAGGGCACTATTCCCGCGACCTGGTTTCGAACCTGTGACCTCTCGATCTCAAACCACTGATTTAGCAACGGATCGTGACAATATATGAAGATGGGATGGAAGGGATAGAGAGAGAAAGAGAGAGAGAGAGAGAGAGAGAGAGAGAGAGAGAGAGAGAGAGGGGGGGGGGGTTAGAAAGTTAACTTTCCTGAGGGCGCTATCGATGCGACCTGGTTTGGAACCTGCGACTTCAAAATCACTGATTAACCCCTGATTGTGACAAAATATGGAAAGAGGAAGGAAGAGAGAGAGAGAGAGAGAGAGATTGAGAAGGGTGAGTGAGCGAGAGGCAGAGAGGAAGAGAAGAGGGAGGGAGAGGGATGGGGAATATAACCTTCATGACATTTGTTCCTATATGGTGAAAAAATATGGAGACTTTGGAGAATCAATCATGAACGAAACGATTTCATGAAAAAACTCTATCATTTTTGGCATTCAGAATTCGCGGTCAGACACATCCTATAGAAAGTGCTAATTTCCTACTAATCGTCTACCGAAGCCACATTTATCCATTATTTTCCTAACACGTTAGAGGATATAATTACTCGCTTGGTCGCCGTTATCCTTCCAGCAAGTTCCAGGTCTGACACTGCAGCGTTATAAAGGTCAAGGGCTTAATTGATATATAAATGGATATCCAAAGAGAGCCTGTAATATATCCTGATGAAATACTTCTGAATTGAAGAGGGAAAGTCGATCTTTAATTTTAGAATAATAAGAAATTCCTGGTTTGCATTCTGTGCAGGCGGGCAGACAGTGGCAAACCGACATTAGCTGATGATATAGTATCAGTTGATGGATGGGGAATCTAGTAATTAATTTTTGTATTTCTTACGTGGAAAATCTCCTGGAACCACAAACCAATAAGGGCGAAATATATTTATCATTTCTATTTTTCTTCTTTCAGAAAGCCACCCAGAGTCATGAAAAAGCAAAATATAACCCGGATTATTTTGATCGAATTGCTAAAGGAAGAATACAGTTGAGACACGTCACATAAAGTTTATTTCTCATTGTTAAATGGAAGGTTGAGTTCTGGGAAAGGTAAAAAGTAAATTTGTAAGCTTTTTCATTCTTATTATGTTAATTAAGAAGATTATCATAGTAGATTATGTCCCCTGAAAAGGATTACTCTTCAAAAGCCCTCACAATCAAAATATTACAAGAAATACCTGTGTGTAGTCCCATATACACATTTCTTTGTGCATTGCATGTGACTCTCGGCAGGATTGAATCAATTTCTTATCATTATGGTGATTCCAAAACCTTTGAGAATACACCAATTCTTATGTGCTATATGATCAACCTTTCCCAATCGCTTTGAGACAGTTACTTTCACAATACAATCTAATGACCAAAACTCAACTTTATCTTTAAACTTTAAATTACATGGATACTGAAAATAACGGGTTTTTTTCTTCAAAATGGGTTTCTTGTTTTATACATGTCTACTGATTAAGTTTCGATATTAAAATGTTATGGAAACCCTAGAACACTGTTCATATATGAGAGTTCGACACTAACTTATTGCCACGGGGTTAAAGAAAAATATCGAACTAAAATTTACCCATAACAAGAAGGTCACTTAAGATTCATATCTCTCAATAACTGACTTGTTATTAAAATGTGGTGAGTCATTTTGAATTTTAGAGAGTTCCTTGCCCCGTTTCTGACATTGTGTCAAGCCATGCCATGTACTCATTTTTTTAAAAAGGCGCAGTACTTTCAAATGATTTTCAAAAAGATAATGACTTGTGATCAATTTTTCTCTTCAAGTGGTTTTCGTGCCTATTGGGATTAAAATTTAATAAAAATGATAATGGTTAGTTGAACTCGATGCATGACCGGAATTAGAGTGAATCAACAAAATATGAAGAAAGAATTTCTCCTAGAATTTAATCATTATCTTTAAAGAGACGATGATCTAAAAAACCATGGGGCAGAGTTGAAAACCCCACAGAAAAAAAAAAAAAAAAAAAAAACGAAAAAAGACGGATAATATTTTGAGGATGGATCGAATGTCACAGTCTATTGACAAACTTCAAGGAACTCATGCGTGGGATTTCGCCGCTAGAGAGCGCTGTTGATTGACACGGCAAAGAAGATAATAAGTTACCAAAGCAGTTAGTCATGCTTAGCAAATATTTACGGAGGAAAAGCGGCGAGACTGGAGAAAACAGATCAAATATCGTCTAGAAACATTCATGAATGCATATTATATTACATTTATTCTTGAACGAACTTTGTTTCTTTTTACACCAAAGGTTGTGTTCATTGGAAAATGATGGATTGATAAACAGTGCAGGCGAATCTAACTTCCGCCATATATATATTCTGCCATAAAACACAGTGACATTAAACAAACAAACAAACAAAAAAACAAACAAAAACGAACAAACAAAACAAAACAAAACAAGAACAAAAACAAAAAGAAAAACAAAAACAAAAACTAAAAACAAAAAACAACAACAACAAACTGTTTCCAACTACAAATTGAAAAAAAAAAAATTCTGTCCCTTGCTTTTTACTCATTCTGTGTAAATACATGTAAAATATGTAAATACTACTAGGGGGCAACAGGGCCTTTACACCCTGCCCATGTCAACACATGTACTCACCCTAATAATAATAACAACAATGATGATGAAGATGATGATGAAGATGATTATGATACTGGGCTTACTTCTTCTACTATTCCTACTACTACTACTACTACTACTACTACTACTACTACTACTACTACTATTACTAGTACTACTACTACTACTACTACTACTACTACTACTACTACTACTACTATTACTACTACTACTATTACTACTACTACTACTACTACTACTACTACTACTACTACTACTACTACTACTACTACTACTACTACTACTACTACTACTACTACTACTACTACTACTATATTACTACTACTACTACTACTACTACTACTACTTCTACTACTACTACAACTACTACTTCTACTACTACTACTACTACTACTACTACTACTACTACTACTACTACTACTACTACTACTACTGCCAATATTATTAATGTATTGCCATTTTTTAAAATCCCCCCAAGCGGGTTTTACATGGCTAGCACTAGCAGATCCAGGGGAGGCATCGCCAATTTACTAATTAACGTACGCCTCTCGCTGGTGCCCGCCACCCCATTCCCAAACCCTAGATCCGTTCTTATACATGCATATGGTCGGTATGTTAGAATCATTGGTTAGAATAGAGGACAACTTTAGTCCAGATTGTCCTCTTATTTATGGAGCACCAAGTGTCACCCCCTTCTCATCCCATCAAAGTTACCATAATTTTGTAATTTAATGAACAAACAAAATTCATGTCAGCATGAAATCATTTTTTAATCAAATTTTTGATTTCATGACTGGATTCATTCCATTTCATTCATTTTGTTACAAATTACAGTAATAAGTACTGAATAAAGAGGTGCCGTAGTCGAGAGATGCAAAAGTCGTTGGTTCGATACTCGGCACGGCACTTATGTCCTTCAGCAACACATTTGATCTACATTGCTCCTCTCCACTCAGGTGTTAAGTGGGTACCCGGATGTCATTGTGGTTGGTTCAGCATTGTGAGAGTCTGTAAAAAGACGCCTGGCCGGAATGCTCCCCAGGGAGTGGAGAAGGTGCGTATGTTGTGTGCGGGAAAGCCTGAATCCAGTGACCTGGGTATTATCTGTAATTATCTGTGTAATCTGCGATATGAATCCAGAATATTATTTGTATAATCAGTATTGTTATTATTATTATTATTATTATTATTATTATTATTATTATTATTATCATTATTATCATTATTATTATTATTATTGTTGCTGTTATTATTATGGTTATTATTGTTATTATTATTATTATTATTATTATTATTATTATTATTATTATTATTATTATCATTATTATTATTACTATCATAATAATTATAATAACTAATGCTACTACTATTACTACTATTATTAATGTGCTTGACACTTGGCGCTTCATAAATCTGCGGACTAGATAAGTTGAACCCATCCATCTCTACCACGTGGATATAGCATCGTACGCACGGCTCTTTGCCAGCAGTTTATGCACAACCAAAATTAGGAGCCTTACACTCAAACACAGTACGTGGGACATCGTCTGCTGTGTGCGATTCCAGTGCACTCCAGTTCGAAAGATACGTGATTAGATTTTTTTTTTTTTAAAGACAGTACTGATTGTCACATTAAATCGCCTTTAGAATTTGTAAAGATACACTTGTTTTGCCTGTTTTTGCAGTTGATTTGTGGAAAAGACTTCACAGTGCTGCATTATTCGATTCTAAAAGTGCATAAAATTGTATTGAAACGGTACAGCGACGGTGTTTTTCTGCGAGCCCAAGCATGGTGACCGGTGGCATCAAACGTAGAGGGCGTTGCTTTATTCAATGGTAGAGCTAGAGATCAATGGTTGAACCACGGGAGGTTTAAAGTTTGTCTACCTTTATTATGAATACGAACCCCAAGAGTTTTTTTTTCACGGCACAGTAATCCAGCTTCGGGAACGTATTTATGGGGCGCCAAGTGTTCACCGACTTATTCCGTACAAACTTGCCTCATTTTGTGACAAAGTTCACTCAAAACTCGTTTTTGTTACAGAATTATTGAACAGCAATTCATTTTGTAACAAAATGAATTTAAAAGGGTAATTTTGTAACAAAAAACTATTCTGTTACAAAATTAACACTACAGAATTATTTTGTCCGATTTCATTTTGTAACAAACATCATTCTGTTACAAAATTAACATGACAAAATTTTCATTTTGTTACAAAAATCATTCTGTTACAAAATGAACATGTCCAATTATATTTTGTAACGAAAATTATTTTGTCCGTTCTCATTTTGTAACGAAAATAATTTTGTTACAAAATTAACATGACGAAATTATTTTGTCCATTCTCATTTTGTAACAAAAATAATTTTGTTACAAAATTAACATGACGAAATTATTTTGTCCATTCTCATTTTGTAACAAAAATCATTCTGTTATAAAATTAACATGACAAAATCATTTTGTTCATTTTTGTCTTGTAACAAAAATCGTTTTGTTACAAAACTAACATCACAAAGTAATTTTTTAAATTTTCATTTTGTAACAAAAATCATTTTGTTACAAAACTAACATGACGAAGTTATTTTGTAAATTTTCATTTTGTAACAAAATTCATTCTGTTACAAAATTATCATGACAAAATTCTTTTTGTCCACCTTTATTTTGTAACAAAACTTATTCTATTACAAAATCAACATCACAAAATAATTCTGTCCAATCTCATGTTGCACAAAAACGAGTTTTGAGTGAATTTTGTGACAAAATGAGGCAAGTTCGTACAGAATAAGTTGGTGAACACTTGGCGCCCCATACGTATCCGGAAGGGGCGATTTTGTGCTATACAACATTTTCTCGCTTACTCAGATCCACGCAAGTGTAAAGTGAAGACATGGCTGGTTTCAATATCCACACAGTTTTACCAAGTGGAAATAAGTTCCCACTTTTGGGACTGGGGACATGGAAGGTAGGCCAAAATGTATTGACCCCGAGTTATGTGGTTGTTATTGTTTTAAAACTGTTATAGTAACTTTCTTAATCTGAGGTAGAAGATGAGAGATGAAAAATACTAACATGTGCTTCATAATAGCAATGTAAAATAGCATGAATGACGACAATAGCGGAAATTACTGACATAATCTCTTCGTTAAAGCAGAAGAAGAAGAAGGAGAAGAAGAAGAAGAAGAACTTCAATTCACTCTTAAAAAAGTTGGGCAAAAAAATGCCCAATTTTTAACCAACACTGGGCAACATACTGTCCACACAACTTTTGGTTAAAATTTGCCCAACTGATGTTGGGCAATCCATTTACTATGTTGTTGGGCAAATTAAATTGCCCATCAGTTGGTGACCCATTAGATTTTACCCAACTCTACAATTGCCCAACTGTTGGTTATATTCTCAGTTGGGTAATTATTGCCCAACCAATCTTACCCAATAGGATTGCCCAACCCTCTATTTGTTCAGCTGTTTGGTAACAAATATCATGTGGTTGGGCAAATTCAGCTGCCCAATTTATTGTTTCCTTTTTCCTCCAACCTAGGTAAAAAAAATGAAATCTGCTTGTTACGTCTTTCTGGGTCTTAACCTAATCAATCCTAACCTATCCTATTTTAAGCTATCCTATCCTATATCTTAACCTATCCTATCCTAGTCCTATCCTATCCAGTTAGTGCAAACTAGTGCAAGCTCTTATATACCCCTTATATTTTTTTATGTATTCGGTGACAGTTAGTAAATCGGGCCACCCCAAACCATACGCTACTAAAAATTCATGAATATTCATATAAGTGTTTTCCCCAATATTGGGTAAAAATATTTACCACAAGTTGGGCAAAAGCGAATTTCTAACCAACCATCAGTTACCCAACAAAATTTACCCAACTGGCAAAGGAAATGTGACAAAATTACAAAACTACAGGGCAACAAGTACCCAACCCATAATTACCAAATACTGTTGGTAAATATATGCCCAATATTTAGGTAAAAAGTATTGACCAATATTGGTTAAACCACTCGAGTGTCCAGTTGGTTAATAATAGCCCAGAATTGGGAATATTTTTAACCAACCAGCAGTTACCCAACTAAATTTACCCAACATTTTAAGAGTGAAGAAGAAGAAGAAGAAGAAGAAGGAGAAGAATGGTCGTTGTTATCTGCCATGTTGATCTTTCAATGATAGCTACACAGTTTAGGCCTAATATACAAGTACACTGCTCTACACCACGTTCAAGTTTTTGACCTTTATATTGAAAGGACAAGGCAAAGTACGTGCAAGTATGCTTATACCATTCATTGTAGGGTCTGCGTATTTCTTCATTTCTTTTTGTACTGTGTACTACCTAGAACAGCTATTCAAATGCATGCTATTGCAGGCTAATTTCCACTCAAAAAAGATGTGAGAGAGGTATTAAGGGATGTAGCCAATAAGGGGGGGGGGGGGGGGGGGCTAGGGGAACGTATCTTCCACAAATGCCCCCATGAAATTTTTTTGAAAAAGTGTAAACAAATAAAAATAATTACAAATACATGATTATAATTTAGGACAAGGCAAAGTACGTGCAAGTATGCTTATACCATTCATTGTAGGGTCTACGTTTTTCTTCATTTCTTTTTGTACTGTGTACTACCTAGAACAGCTATTCAAATGCATGCTATGCAGGCTAATTTCCACTCAAAAAAGATGTGAGAGAGGTATTAAGGGATGTAGCCAATAAGGGGGGGGGGGGGGCTAGGGGAACGTATCTTCCACAAATGCCCCCATGAAATTTTTTTGAAAAAGTGCAAAAAAAAAAAAAAATTGAAAATACATGATTATAATTTAGTGCTTACCGTAATAAATGGCAATTGTTAAGACTTTAAATTGCTTTTTTCCCCCATCGCTGCGCTCCCTTGCAGTGTAACACCACAAAAAACAACAAAACAACAACCGCAACAAACAACACCCCCCTCCCCCTCCCCCCCCCCCCCCCCCCCCCCCCCCCCCCCCCCCCCCCGTGTCCTCCTCCTGGAGAAAGTAGTGACTAGTCTCCAGGCACAGACTCTATTTTAACCTTTTAACACAATAATCCATAAAGCTTGACAGAGCCTCACTTCGTCAGGCTCTGGCTGTGTCTGGAGCAGCTACTACAGGGCCTGTGGTAGTCTTACAGTTCAGACACTCTGTTCTGCGTTTCGACTGACTATAAGTGTTTGTAACTAGTGCAAACTAAGTGGTGACACCTTCACCTTGAAAAAAAAAATCTGGCTTATCCTCTGGCGGTTCGTTTGGCAGCGCTCTAGATTTCTTCCTATTTCTCTTCACATTATCGCTTTAAGTGTGCCCATCATTTCATGTCGATCGTGTCTATTTGCTAAACCATTTATTTCTGATTACGTCATATCCATTTTTTCTAAATGGTAGTCGGAGTCGGGAAAGGTGCGTGTCGCTGTCGAGACGGCCATCACATGTGGGTACCGCCACATCGATGCAGCTTACATCTACGGCAATGAGAAGGAGGTCGGCGAGGGAATCAAAGCCAAGATCGACGACGGGACGATAACGAGAGAAGATCTTTTCGTCACCACAAAAGTAAAAATGTTTGGGTCTAAAATGTAAATGAAATAAAGAAACAGGAATCATTTGAAATCATACCTAAAAAAACTCACCTATCCCTTTATAAAGATCTTGGGCATGTTGGGGATCCTGTTCCTTTTAGTTTCTTTAAGAATATTGCGCAATGTAAGTAAATTCCATGAATCATCATATTCATCATCGTCATGACATATCAAAGTTGGAAGCGCGGAAGGAAGTAGTACAAATGGGGTAACCTCGCTAGTCATAAGGACCGCTAGTCATAAGGGCCACTTATTCATCATGTTCATAAGGACTGCTATAAAGCGTGACTAAATGAATAGCGGTTTTGTATGAATAGCGGTCCTTCTACATAGCGAGCAAACCATAGACAAATTACCTCGCTATTCATAAGGACTTCCGTTCATAAGGACCACATTCGTAAATATTCATAAGGACCGCTATTCATAGCAATATTGCTATGAAAATGGCATGTGAAAATCCATTTTTGCCAGATTTTGGTAAAACTGTAAAAATGTTAGGATCACAAGGATCACAAGAGAACATGTCTTAAGTTAATGATTTAACTAATACAACTCCTCTTTTATCTTTCATATTATTTGCAGATGACACAAACATTTTCTGTTCACATCATAACTTAAATACCCTATTAATAAATACCCCTTAATAATGAGTTACCAAAGTTATCTTTGTGGTTTAAGTGCAATAAATTGTCCCTTAATTTAGATAAAACCAATTTCACGATTTCAAGCACGTAAATTCTCATGTCATTGATTTTCCTTACAACATACGTATAGATAATGTACCTCTAGAAAGAAAGAGGCAAACAAAATTTTTGGGTGTCATTATCGATGAAAATTTAAATTGGAATGAACATATACGTCATATAACTACTTCTATTTCTAGGAATGTTGGTATACTTTATAAAGTAAAGAGATTTGTCCCTTGTAAAACGCTCATTATGCTTTATAATTCATTGATATTACCATATATAACATATTGCAATTTAGTATGGGCCACCACCAACAAAACAAAAATCAACTCTATTTACTAATTGCAAAATAAAGCTCTTCGCATGTGTACCGGTTCACCATATTTATCTCACACCAGACCAATATTTTACCAACTGAAAACTCTAACAGTATTCGACATCAATTCACTACAAAGTTTACTGTTCATATTTAAGTATCTAAATGACTTGCTCCCTCTTTCATTTCAAAACTTTTATATTTTAAATAACACTATTCACTCCTACCCTAGTCAACCCAAAGTTACTGATTGCCCATAGATCAATAAGACACCATGGTCCAGACCTATGGAATTCTCTCCCAGAATTCATTAAATCCTGTTGTTCCCTTTACTCATTTAAAGCCAAAGTTAAAACGATGTTACTATCTGAATATACAAGGTAAAATTTCTGTGTCAACTCTTCATCATCATCATCATCATCATCATCATCACCGTTATCATCATCATCATCATCATCACCATCATCATTCCATCATCAGCATCATCATTAATATGCTTTTAATTTAGGATTTCAATTATTTATCCATTCTGCTTATTTAAACATGTTTTAGCTATTTCATAATATTTGTCTGGGGCTGCCATATTCTCAAGCAAATTGCTTATAATGGTAGTCCTTCTTCCACAAATGACTTTATATTTGATGAATTACGATAATTTGACAATCATTTCGTGTTTGTTTTTGAAAAATGATTGTTACATATACTTGCTATTTATGATTTATTGTCAAAAAGTTTTTTTGTATTTTATTTTATATATGTTACCGAAAAATGTTGTATTTAAATGAATGCAGAAGAAAATCAATCAAAAAAAAAAAGAAAAAGAAAAAAAAGTTGAATATACGCTTTTAAAAATTAAACACAAGACTTCCATGATCATGTGATGATATGCATTTCATCAGCATTAACATTAATTGTTACTCGTTTACTATGATTGCAGGTAAAATGTAAGTATGCAATTTGCATATTTCTTTGCACTAATGACAATAAGTTGACTATTCTTTTCTTTATGATGGGGGGGGGGGGGATACTCTTGCATACATTATTAAAAGATGAACGTGATACCAATTTTCTGATCGGGTTTCAGAGTTAATGTTTCTTTCAGCTCATTTCCACACGTGCTTCTAACGTTTTCATGGATTTACCAAATCTGACACATCTGCGTTTTTACATTTAATAATAATTAAAAAAAACAAACAAAAAAACAAAAACAAAAACGATGGGGCTCGATAATGCGTGTACAGATGGACGCCATTAAGGCATCATTTGAAGAGATATTACTTTGACTTAATGGAGATAGATAATCATCTAGTCATAAAGTATATACCTTAAAGATAAACTTGAGTTCTAGTCAATGCAATTACTGTACATTGTGAAAGAAACTGTCTCAAAGCAGATGGAAAGTTTGATCAAGTCTACATAAGAATTGTTTTATACCAATCTCGCTGAAAAGTACATGTACTGCACACAGAAATGGGTTTATGAGACTGCACACACAAGTGGCATGTACATTGTATGTTTCTCGTCATATTTCGATTATAAGGACATTTGAAGAGCTATCCTTTTCAGGGGACATTTCTAGCTCTTCCAAACTGACATAAAAAGAATGAGAAAGTTCACAAATTATTTTTCACCTCTCCCAGAACTCAACCTTCTCTTTAATCAGTGGTGGCGGATTTAGGGAGAGGGGGCGCTTCCAGCCTGTGCCCCCCTTTGAAACCAAAGTGTACATTGTACCCCATTTTTGCACATTGTGCCTCCCTCCCCCCCCCCCTTTATAGACCTGATGACTCTTTTTTTGCTTGTAAGAGAATTAAGAAGGAAAAAGAGAACCCCACTATGTGTGTAAACTTTTTTATTTTCTTTTTTTTCTTGGTTGGTAGAAAATATTCTGAGATTTGTGACCCCTCTTTTACAAAATCCTGGAACTGCCCCTGGCAAAATCACAATAACCCTTTGTTTTCGGGTTTCGTTTTTTCTGGGGCGCACTGTATTTTTCTTTTCCTTTCTTTTTTGAGGGGGGGGGGGGGGAGTATAGTAATTTCTTGGTTCAATGCGTTGAAGTTGATATGAGTTGATGAAACTCAAATCTCCTTGGTTGATCTCAAATAAATTCATTGAATAGCAACAACACAGTGTAAATACAGGCCTTCTTAAATTAAATTACTGTTACTGTGACATTGTGAAAAAAGTTTTATATTGAGGATAAACCGCCTTCTTTCCTCCCCCCCCAAAAAAAAGAAATGTGGATGTCTTTGCTACCTTTCTGCTGAAAAACTGAAAGAGAAATTCATTGTGAAAGGGCAATTACTTGCAGTTCATTGACGAGTCTTAAAAAATAGTTTTAGCATCTCCCTTTCTAGATATGGGAGTGAAAGAAGTAATGTTTACATAATGGATGAGAAAAGCTTCCAGGCCATGAGACATAATGGGGTATGTTGGCACCTTAAGCTGTGAAAGGAAAATACGATATTTTTCCCATTTAGGCACCATGCCCATTTTACAACAAAAAGCATAATCAAGATAATGTGGAGAATCTATAAGTCACTTTTTTGTTACAATATAGCATACCTCTTACCATGCTTACTGTCAAGAAAGAAAAATTCTCAGAATACCATGCCAGATTGAATTGTGAAATGGTTTAGATATGAAAATAGCCTAAATCAAACAATGAATAATTAACAAACTTTAGAAAATTAAAGATCAGTGAATATTAAGAAACCCTCAGTAGCATTTCAGTAAAGATGTGCAATGTTACTTCTCCACCGAAGTATACTATAATCTCAGGTTTTTTCTCAATTTTTCTCATGGTTCAGACATTTAGACATGTCAAGACATGGTACTCATAGTATTATCAGAAAGAATATTTGATTTTTTTTATCTCTGAAATCTCCAAATTTCATTATTAATCTCGATAGTCAAAATTTCACATTTTGTGTCTGCATGATACCAGTTGAATAACTTTCACTCAAATGCATTTTCAAGATTTTTCTGTTTTCGTTAACAATGCCTTTATTTGGAGGTTTCCTTCCCCTTTAAAATGACTTTAAGCATAGCTGAAGCAAAAGTTTACTGTTTTATAGAGAGCAGTTCTGAAAGTATCGCGCAAAGGCTTCTTTGAAAAGCGTTGTGGGCGATAAACAGACTTATCGTCTAGTATCGCCAGTATCGACTTAAATTTGTGAGTGGTCCCTTAATATCTTGAAATGTCATGTGAATAAAATATCACATTATTTATTTATAACTCTGAGATGGATTGTATTTATACCATCATTTTATTCGATGTCTCTTCTTTTTTATTGCCGTTTTTTAAAATTATTCTTAATTATGTTTTCATCTTTTTGTCACCCCGCCCCTTCTCTCTGTTTATCCATCCCTCCCTTTATATTGTCCCCACCTCCCCCATCTTTCCCCTTTCCCTCCCTTCTTTCAGTTTTCTCTTCTTTTGTATCTTTCCTCTCTTTAATCGGACCATCCCTCTATCTTACTTCTACATTTTTCAAATATTAATTCTTGCCTGTCATGTATTTAACTCTTATATTCAATTATTTTAATCACTTCCCTCATTCTTTCTCCCTCTTTCTCTTTGCCCCCTTTCTCCGACGGGCAACCCCTACCCCCTCTCTATATTCCTTTCCCATTCTCTTTATTTTTCTATCCTTCTCTCTGTCCCACTCTGTCGTATCTCCACTTCCACTTCATCCTCCCTGTATTTTCCCTCTTCTCCCTCTTTTCATCTACAAATAATATCCCCCTCTCTCCCCCTCTCCCTCTCCCCCTCTCTCTCTCCTTCTTTCTTTTTGTGTCTCATTCTCTCCGTATAGCTATGGCTAACGTTTCACAAGCCACACAAGATTGAACCATGCTGTCGCGAATCTCTACAAAATCTTGGACTTGACTACGTCGATCTCTATCTTATACATTGGCCGATGTCACTCGTGGTAATTAGCATTATCGTTAGTCATATAGATTACGAAACTAAGAAAGCTGATTGGTTCAACCCGCTTCCTTGATTGGGTTAATTTCTTCAATTTCTTTTTAGGTCATTAAGTGAAAACTATGATGTTTCAAAAAGCCAACATCCTACTAAAATATATATTAACTTTATGGGGGGGGGGGGGGGGTACTCGTTTTTCCGAAGGTTCATAATTCCAAAGGTTCGTAATTCCGAAACACAAATTTCCCAAAGCAGGGGGTTCATAATTCCGAAAATGAAATAGGGTTCATAATTCCGAACATTTGATGCATTACTCCGAAGGTTCGTAAATCCGAAAATGAAAAAGGGTTCATAATTCCGAAGGTTCGTAATTCCAAAAATGCAATAGAGCCCTACATAACTTTTCGGGATTACGAACCTTCCGAAGTATGAACCCTATTTCATTTTCGGAATTATGAACCCTATTTTATTTTCGGAATTACGAATCGTCGGAGTTACGAACCTTCGGAAAAACGAACCTTCGGAATTATGAACCTTCGGAAAAACAACATGTAACCAACTTTGTATCATCACATTATTTACCGGTTTACATTCAATATTGTTAATTCTTGAATAATAATTCACAATTGAATAGTTCTCATAAAAGCATACGAGGTATATCCAAAATTATAGCCTCAATAACATGATTGTAAACTTTTGAAATAATCATCTTTATGTAATCAAACTCGATATAAAAATTTGTCTGACATATAGACTAGAAAGAGACAAACGTGTAGAAGTTAAAAACAGAGCAATTCCAAATATAATTATTAATACAATTATACACTCTAAAACTGAAGGTTAACACTTTTATCATGCTGGATTCAGCCTATACAGTGTTGCATCCAGCATGTTAAAAGTGTTAATCTACCATTTTGAAAAAGTGGTCACTTCTCAGCCCTTTCAAATGGTGATTTAACACTTTAGTTTTTAGAGTATGAATACACGTACATGCAATATGTTCATTGGAATGTTGAGACTTTGGATATAAATTCATATGAAGCCAAATCTTGTTATAAAATTGAGTAAGGCCAAAATACTTTGTTATTGAAAAACTTTTTGGCGCTTGCATAAATGATGGCTTAAAAATACCAACATCATTGTTGTTGCATGTATATTCATCTAAAAGGTTTTTTTTTTTTTAATCGTTTAAAATTTCGAGAAAGAATGAATGACATTTTAATAAAACACACATTTTGGTGAACGAGTCTGTGAGCTACTTTCAGTGCGGGTTGCATGCAGTCTATAGTCACTGAATCAGTGGTTGCAGTTGCAGCTATAGTGCATGCCGCGCAGCTCGCTATGTACGGAGAGATTGTTAACAGTGTACGGTCTTATATTAGCTATGTATTTCCTTGACTGTGTGTGTTTGTAAACCGTGTGTTGGTACGTGTGAAAGCAAGGAGGTACTAGGAAAGACTTTTACGAATAATGTTATTTAACATAAAACAATTCACAAAATTCCACTAGTCAATCTTTCATTTTTAAGACAAACACATAAGATTTCAAATTACAAGGGGTATGAATAATAATGCTGTTAACTGTATAATAGTATAGACCTTGTTTTATGCAAATATTCATATATCCAACATCAAACTCTCTTATGCATTTATTTGTGTATTATGTTTATGATCACCTCTGTCATCTTTTTTCAATCCACAGTTGTCTCAAGTACGTCCTATCAACGCCCCCACCAAATTCAGAATAGTTGGTAGTTCTTTTCATCAAAGCCGGAGGCGGCCTTTCGCGAGTATATGTAATCTAGGTAAAAAAATGAAATAATTCCAAGAGGAAGAGCGTAAGAAAGAGGTGCAAGCTCATTTCATCTTCCAATAATATCACAATCCTTCGTATACACACGAAAAAGGAGAATACATAATTATGCATGTGTATATCATATCAAATTGCTGATGCTGCAATTTTCTTTCGTTTTTTTTTGGTCTGATTTTCTAGAACGACAAAGGCCTCGTTCCTCTGGGCGATGATGGGAAGCTGATTGGAGATGATTCTATTGATTTTGTTGATGTATGGAAGGTAAAAGGAATTTGAAAATTCTGAAAACGACAACCAACATCATCACAAAAATCTTTTCCTTCCCAAAAAAGCATCCTATGGTCATGATAGTCGTATCTTTTTAAGTATTTTCTCTTCTGGACAGATACAATGTTGTATATCCTACTGAAACAACACGACACACATGTTCGTTCTACATGGTACAGTTATTAACAAAATGCCGAGTGTCAGGAGGGCGGGGGGGGGGGGGGGGGGGGTAATTTAGTTAGAACAGCGTATAATATCCAAACCCTTTCAAAGCGCATAGGGACGTTATATCATAATGTGATATGCGCTATACAAGAACGGTTTATTATCATTATCATTATTATTATTATTATTTTAATATTATTATTATTATTATTATTATTATTATTATTATTATTATTATTATTATTATTATTATTATTATTATTATTATCATTATTATTATTATTAATCAGTCATTATGGATGATAGGTATTTTTAGCAATGTACTCACATGGAAGAAAAAAAATCGACATGAATACTGATCAATACATCATTAAACGCGATTAGATACATCTATTAAATGTAATGTATTTATCAATATGAACGATAATATGTTTTCCCTTTCTCTCACTCCCTCTCACTCAACCCCTTCTCTCTCCCTCTCCCTTCTCCCTCTCCCTTCTCCCTCAGACGATGGAGTCTCTCGTCGACAAGGGATTGGTACGCGCCATCGGAGTTTCCAACTTTAACGTGTTTCAGCTTCAGCGCATTCTCGACCTTCCACCCAAGCGCTCCGTTGCCAATCTACAGGTATGTAGGCAACCCATCATGATCTAACTTGCTGCCGACGTATATCAAAATGAAGTAATAAGAGAAGATTGCCAAATTCTGACTCAGTGGTGGATGAAATAAAGTTCAGATGCTTTATGAGTTAAACAAAAGAAACAAAAAAAAAAAAAAAAAAAAAAAGAAGAAGAAGAAGAAGAAGAAGAAGAAAAAAAAAAAGATGCTGAAATCTAAAACTGATAATGCGTTTGGACAAAGAAAAGCTTGTCTACAGTATGTTTTTGAAATTCACTATGATGGTTGATACCTTGTAAGATATTTTGTTGCAAGACCAAATAATGAAGAAAAAATAATCATCATTTACAAGTTTTTTCATGATTTTTCGTTACTCGATTGACTGTATTAGGTTGAGTGCCACCCATACCTGGCGCAGAACGAGTTGATTGAATTATGTAATCGACATGGTATCACTGTGACCGCCTACAGCCCACTCGGTTCACCTGGCACAATTATTATGGGGTAATAGGCCAGGAGCCTGTCCCGAAATAGTCACCCCATTTTACATATGAGATTTGACCCCTTAAATTTACTTAGAGTTAGACCATCCATGCCATTCACAAAAAGCTTGTCAGCCCGAACAAATTTTTCTCCTTAAGGCCCATGGACCAAATTTTGTCAGAAGGAAGAGGTACGGGTGTACATTACAAAAATATAAAAACTGACAAAAATTTCCATCGGGAAAGGGGTGTAACACGCCCCTGAAAAAAAAAACCCACCAAAGTGCCCCGAAACCAAGCTTTGCTGCCCAAAATGCTCTGGATGTAGAGAGAATTTTTTTTTTTTTTTTTTTTTTTTTGGGGGGGGGGGGGGGCTTTACAACCTTAATAACTCCAAAGTGTCTCATTCAATTCAGATCAAAGAAAGTACAATTGTGAGTATTGTAAATTTCTTGGGGGCAATTTGGTGTCAAATGATCATTTCAATAATAAGTTATTAAATTGTGAAAATTAAATTGCTTTCTCAAAAGTAGTCAAATGATATTGTCAGAGTTATGTAAACACACACATTGTTCATCTGCGCATGTTTGACCAGGCATAATAGGGAGCTTGCAAGTTATTTGTGTAATTAACACATGAATGGAAGATTTCAGCATGTCAGTCACATAGTCCTGAAACTTATACCAATTTGCACCCCAAAAGAGTTACAATACTAAATATTCTACTATGTAAATTTGACGTGAATTGAATGAGACACTTTAGAGTTATTAAGGTTGAAAGGCAAAAAAAATGTTTTTCTCCACATCCAGATTATTTTGGGCAGCAAGGCTTGGTTTAGGGGCACTTGGTGTTTTTTCGGGGGCGTGTTACACTCCCTTCCAGATGGAAATTTTTGTCAGTTTTTATATTTTTGTAATGTACACCCATACCTCTTCCTTCTGACAAAATTTGGTCCATTGGCCTTAAGGGGATGTGTAATTGGGTTTTTACAGACGTGCATCAATCAGATATGATTATTTACGTCTGGGGACCGACTTTAACGTAACCATCCTAAAGACGTGAATCAGTCTCGAACCTGGATCCGCTGAATCAGTTTATAACTTCCACTGTTAGCTGGACTACAGGCGCACGCCACAACGCCCAGTTGTTGGGAGAAATTTGTCCCTATTCTTAGGGGCCGACTGACAACCCATCCCGACTGAAATTTTTTGTCAGTTTTGGTGTTTTGGTAATGTATACGGGGGTAACCTCGCTAGTCATAAGGACCGCTATTCATAAGGACCGCTATCCATAACGCGTGACTAAATGAATAGCGGTTTTGTACGAATAGCGGTCCTTCTGAATATCGAGCAAACCATAGACAAATTGCTTCGCAATTCATAAGGACATCCATTCATAAGGACCACTATTCATAACTACTCATAAGGACCGCTATTCATAACGCGTGTTAAATGAATAGCGGTTCTTATGAATAGCGAGCGGACCCCATGTATACACCTTCCTACTGGCAAATTTTGGCGCATTTGTTAAGTGCCAGTCACACATACACGACGCACGGCCCGCGCACTGAAAAATGTGCGTTGTCTTTCGCTGGGTGTGCGTCAGCATTCGTTACTCGTTCGTCGAGCGCGCTGGACCAACGCTATGCATTCGTTGTCATTCGCTCTGTGTGTCGGGATTTTTGTGCATGCACAAAAATGTGCGCGGAGCTCGACGCATGAATGCACACGCCAGGAGGATGCCAGACACGCGCAGAGCGCGCTGGACCATCGCCAGACACGCGTCGAGCGCGCTGGACCAACGCCAGAAACACGCGGAGCACACGCTGGGTATTCGTTTGTGCACTCGTCGCTGCACTACCTGTGACGGCATGCAAGACGAGCCGCACAGTCACGTGACCGCTGTGCCTTGAATGCGCGGTGCATGCGCGGACCATTCGTTTCGTGCGCTAGCAACACGCTCTGCATTCCTTAGATTTTTTAACATGTGCGTCCTGTATACGCTCTTTATGGGCTCTGTACGCGCCCTGTATACGCGCAGCGCGCTAGCGACACGCTGTCCATTCGTTTTTAACTCGCTAGCTTCTCTCAAATCCTGACAAAAAGTTGGGCGCACAACGACGCACTGAATTTATTTTCTATTATTGAAGTGATTTTCAATGCGCGGGCCGTGCGTCGGGTATGTGTGACCGGGCCTTAGATGGGTTGAAATCGACCAGACTCGGGGGCCCTTTTGGGGGCTCTGGGAGCCAAACCCGGCGACTTCGTTCGGACTTACAAGCTTTTTGTGAATGACATGGATGGTCTTAGTAACTTTAAGGGGTCAAATCTCGTACATAAAATGGGGTGACTATTTCGGGACAGGCTCCCAGACTATAAGAAAAATGGCTGGTTATTTGATGTTTTAGGGGCGGAAAGAGGATCCAAAAATGCAAAATATGAAGAGAGAGAGAGAGAAAGAGAGAGAGAGAGAGAAAGAGAGAGAGAGAGAATGAGAGAATCTACGTTTCTGATAAAATGAATAAGTGATCAACAATAATGAATACATTTACCAATTAAAAAAAGATATGGGGCATTATAAATTGTTAGTGCAGTACTAATAAGATATTGACATAAAATAGAACAAAACGATTAACTTATAAAAGTTAAGTTAACTAGCTATCAAATCTTTATAGAGGAGAAATTCATTTTTAACTAAGTTTAGGGTCACAGAAGAAGAAGAACATTTTACTGTCTATTTTTTTTAAAACCACGTTCATTTTCTTAATTTTCAATGTAAAACTATAATCATAGGGGCAAAGGCACCATCGACCCTGTATTGATGGAGGACTCTGTTGTATGTGAAATCGCTAAGAAGAGGGGCGTGTCCCCCGCTTTGGTGTTGATCAGATACCAGCTCCAGAGGGGCGTGGCCGTTATTCCAAAGAGTGTGACGCCATCAAGAATCAAACAGAACTTTGAGGTATCTTTCTTCTTTCCATTCCAGTCTATCCCAATTTCATTATCTGATTATGTAGACATATTTTTTTAAAAATCTAAATGAAATTCAGAAGTCGCTGCTAAAAACCAGCTATGTCATGTATGAAGCAATGCTATATATTTGTCGTCTAAAACACTTTTGAATCTAAAATGTCTTTTCACGGGTGCTTTGTCGGCCAATAGCGTAGCCTGGGTCTAGCCGTTGAGGCGAAACTGGCGTCACGGGGAGGGGAAGGGGGCAGCCCTTACCGAGTAGGTATATAGAAGGCGAGAGAACAAGATCATGGAGTGAAAGGGGGGGGGGGTATGGAAGGGGCGGCATCATCTTCTTTGCACGTGTATTTCTCTCCCTTTCTTTCTCTCTCTCCCTCTCTCTCTCTCTTTCGTCATTCAATTTAGGGGCAAGTGCCCCTCGTGCCTCTCTCCCCATAGCTACGCCACTGCTGACGGTGAATAACGACTTTGTATAATATTTTCTCGATACATCCACTTGGACACACATAGATCATTTGTTTGACTGCACCGTTTCGTTATACCTATACGCTTACTTGAACATTAAAATATTATATACCCGGCTTCATAAGAAGTCAAGTTTTCTGATCATCTCATACACACAGGCCCTAAAATTTGAGTTGAGTAAAGAAGAAATGCAGCAGCTTTTCGATCTGAACAAAGACCAAAGACTTCTAGACTTTCCAACGTAAGTTTGTTGCATACTGTTGTCGTTATTTTAACTCTTATGCCTCATTTACACTTGCCCGCATTTTGATTCCTCATAGTTTGCGCATCGTTCGTGTCAATGCGGGATGATGCTGGAGGATGAGTGCCAAAGCTAGAAGTGCGTGACAAAATTTCAAACGTGTTTATTTTTTTGACACGACAAAATTTCCTGGCAACATTCGTAGGCATTTCGTAAACTATACGTAACCTAGGGGGGGGGGGGGGGGGGGGGGGGGGGGGTGGCGACAATTTTTTTTTTCTCCAGCCCCTCAAAAAGTCGATCAGTTGGGGGGGGGGGGGATTATCAGACGTTTTGCTCCATGATTCTCTGACATGGAGGAAAAAAAAACAGGTATAAGTTTGAAAAGGTAGGTCCATATTTTTTTCGTCTCGCCAGCCCTCCAAAAGTCAGTGGGGGGTTAAAGAGAAAAACCACAGCGCTTCAAAAGTCAATCCGTGGGGAGGGGGTGTCACATTTTATGGGGTCCAGAATTCTCTGACAAGCAAAAAAAAAAAAAAAGTAAAGAAAGAAATCTGTCAAAAGTTGTCAGGGAGGGGGGGGGGGCCACTCTGCCCCCTGCCCCCCCCTTGGTTACGCTAGTGCATTAGTCTATTGATGCGGGACAAGTGTATAGGTCTGCTTGTCCTGCTATTTAAAATTCTCAAACGGTGTAAGTCGCTAACAATCGGCCAATTCAGTAGCTTACCTGGTTAACGCCTCGATCTGCTTTGTTTGAGTGTCGCAGTCTTTACAAGTTTTCCTGCCACAGATGGCCCGTTGAAGAAGTGAACAGTCTCCTACACTAGTCGATCTCAAATGACAAGATCATTGGTGTTAAAAAGTACTTTTGCTTGTTAATAACTCCAAACTTTGAAAATCATAGCAGACAGAAGTTTGCAAATTGTAAAGTTAAATGATGTCAAATTTATTTTGAGGAAGTTTTATAGCCTTCTTTAAAATACTATTCTTACATTAATGGTTAACTTACAATTTTCACTTCTTGATAATTCAAATCGAAAATTTCCGCGTGTATCAGTAATTAATTCAGAATGCGACAATACCGTGTACCGTATCTTGTATCCCATATGACTTTGAGTTTAATGCTCTGCCTCTGGATTTTCAGAGACCACTGTAGACACAGAATTGTATCTTCGCTTGCTTATTTCCATACTTTATTTTCTCTTCACATTTATTTTGTCTCCCAAATACAGAATAAAGGCCCTAAAATATTATCCATTTGCCGATCAAAATTAACATAAATAGGAAAACCACCACGAGTCGAGACAAGATGCTACTCCTGAGCAGAGATGGAGAAGAGCAGCCATGACGATGTTACCATGGTTACCGGATCAACATCAGTTTTTTTTTTCATTTAGCATCCGTACATTTCTACACCACTTTTACTTTTTATGAATTTTATGGCTAAGATGTTGGAATATATAAACTCAAATAGGTATGTTTGTACATCTTAAAGATTGATGTGATGTAATCTACTAAAATGTTTGAGATGAGATGAAATCCTGAACTATAATGAATGAAAGGGGCCAATGTTGTACCAAATATAGCAGAGAATTTTTAAACAAGAAACAAACACACAAAACCAGATATACTTGTTAGAATTCTAAATTTGCCGACACACAAATTCAATTCAATTCAATTCAATTCACACATTTATTAGGCAAAAAAAAAATCACATTTTGTTTAAAAAAAAATAAATACAATGATAAAAGATATGCCAGGATTGCTAAAAAAGTTAAAAACTTGTAAAAAAGCAACCCCTTATTACAATACAAAAATTACAAAACAATAGAACAATAGAAATAATAAATACACATAAAAATATACATAAATACACATAGAACAAATAATATAACCAAAAATTCAAACAAATAAAACAATTGATGTGGTGACAAAATGCGTATAAAATATAGAAAATTGCACTGAGTCAGGCATGATAAGTGACAAGTATAGATCTTTTTACATCTCTTTTAAAAATATTGAACCTTCTTTCACCCTTTAAATTATGTTGTAATGAATTCCATTTGAGTGGCCCTTGATATCTGATAGATTTATTAATCAAAAAAGCGTTCGTGATATAATCTGCAGACACAATCTTTTAAGGGGCGTGTCATGTCACACGTCCTCTGGCGACGATGGTGCTGCCCTTGTATTTTATTTTATAACATTCTTATCTAAACCTACCCCACTTTTGGAGTAATGAATAATATAAACAAATATAATGAATAATCGTTTTTTTTTTCACTTATTTTCGGTTCACAAATTATGTCAAGACTATGGCGTCCATCTTTGTTTCTTTTTCTAGTTATTTACTCTTATTTCAAATAATTATGTTTGCTATAATGTACACATTACCCCTTTATTGGAATAAACAATATCATTTACTTTGAAATTGCTGTCGGTCTGTATTATGTTAACGTGTTGTATCAAAAAAATAAAAAATAAAATAAAATAAAAATAAATGGTATGCTTGCTTTATATTTATTCGAACTTTACTTGTTTGTTTTTTAATTATCGTAAATGAAACAACGTCGATCTTTACTACGTTACCTTGTTTGTTGACCGATTGAAACTAAAATTGAATGGGAATTTTAGTATTCTGCCAAAGAGGATTTTCAAGTTTTTGCTACAAATCAGTCACAAGTAATTTCAAACAATGGTTTTCTCATCTGACTTTAGTATGAATTGTTCATCTGTAAGTGGTTTGGAAGATCTTTGTAGCAGTTCAGAGCTAGGTATAGGTTCCTGGTAAAATGATAAATCTTTACTTTGCTCCTAGTTGTTTAGTGAACTTTTACTTAAAAAGCCTCCATGGAAACTGATTAATAAAATGTTAGTCATGATGCATTACATCACCTATTTGATGTACTACCGTGCGTCTCAAAAAAAACTTTACACTTTTGAAATGGCTGCCAAATAAAAAAAATATATGATTCTGGGGGAAAGGTTTATATGTATGGAAAGCTCATAGACTCAACTTTCATATGACACCAAAAAGTCCGAAAATAATTCATGCTTGGGTGAGCACTGCTCACTTTTGTAAAAGGTATGGAAATTAGGTTGCCCAGGAATGGGCCTTCCAATTTGTGAGAGGAAAGTCCTTCGGAGCTTACGGAATTGAGGATGATATACATTTGTTATTCAATAAAAAGACCAAGTTAGCGTTGTCTATTATTCTAAAGAAACTGTATATAGCATGAATTTCAAAAAAGTTTCACTGCATGTACATGGGTGGCCATACAATCAATCAAAGATTATTAAAAAAATCTTATTAAGAGTAAACACTTGTTTGAAATATCATTTGTTATTCGAGAAAATACCAACAAACAACACAAGGTAAGGGTTGTTTTATTTTTGACAGAATGTATATACATGTATTGTAGTAAATAAGAATTCACTGTGCATGGGTGACCATATGAACAAATCAGCTATTCTCTAGTACAGTAGAGCAAAAACTCAGGCATTCAGTAGAACATTTTATTAGGGGAAAACACTTCTTTGAAGTAACATTTGCTATTCAAGAAAATACAACAAAAGCAACACAACGTTAGTGTTGTTTTTATTTTTACAGTATATGTATATAAGTATAGTAAAAAATTCACTGTGCACGGTAAACCTACCATCACATCAGATAATCTCATTGTAGTTGAGCAAAAGAAAAAAAAAGGGTATAACAGAACATCAAGTTAGGAGGAAACACTTCTTTGAAATAACATTTGTTATTCACGAAATACCAAGCTGCAAAAACAGCACCAAATCTAGGGTAGTTTTGATTAGTATCTTGACTAGTATTTTTTCTTTTCTTTCTTTTTGTTGTTGTTGCTAAAATAAGTAAAAAATTCACTGAGCATGGGTGACTATACAATCAGATCAATTAATCTCTTATAGTTGAACCAAAAACTCAGATATTCAATAGTCGGTTGAACATCTTTTCGGAGAAAAACTCTTCTTTGGAAGAACATTTGTTATTGAAGAAAATATACCAACAAAAGCAACATCAAGCAAGGGTTGTTTGCTTGTTATTATCTTATTTTAGAAAATGTACTGCATGAAGTGAAATTTACTGTGTATGGGTAATGACATAAACAAATCAGATCATCTTTTGTAGTTGAGCAAAAACTCAGGTATTCAGTAGAACATCTTATTAGGAAAAAAGACGCTTCTTTGGAGTAATATTTGGAATTCGAGAAAATACCAATAAAAACAAACACCAAGTAAGGGTTGTTTAATTATTATTAATCTTTTTTAATGTACTGCATGAAATAAACATTCACTGTGCAGGGTGACAATACAATCAAATCTCTTGTAGTTGGATAAAAACTCACTCTGAGGAGGTGTTCCATTCTCTTGCATTCTTTTCCTTCCATTTCAAGATCACTTTGGTTCCTACTACGCTGATTTTTGTAGACAGGCCTTTCTCCTTCCTCATCTTGTATGCTGTCTTTGCTAGTTGACTTCTACGGGCTTTCATGTCGGGTGGTAGGTCAGTGCGAACTGTAAGGCCCAACTTGGGCACTTTGGGCACCAATTTTCAAAATCAGTCATTGAATTTTACTTAAGAATCCACACTAAAACAAGTGAAGACCATTTCCCATTTGGAACCGTTTGTGTACCTAACTGTAAGTGTTCCAATAATAACGTTGAGATTAAATGAATCATGAACTGGAATGAATGATAGAGGGCGGTGTTGTGCCAAATAGGGAGACAAATTAAGACAAAAAATTAAGTAAACAGATGCAGGGAAGGACATATATAATAAGATGTCATGACCAAAGGAAACACCTTAAGATCATAATTCGTTCAACAGGCATTTTGAGTTTATTTTCAATATTTCAGTTTGTAGTTTCCTTTACAGCACGAAGATAATAATATGAAATATTTTTAATTCCAGAAGCGATGCCCCATTAAAGATGGGCGACTCTAGAGATTGTTATGAATAGACCAGTTCTGTAATGTATACAAATTTATGCACATTTCTTCTCCGAGCACCTAGTGACGAGCTTTCCATTAACTCCATATCACTCATTAATGAAAATTTTCCAATTTTCGAGCCTTTTCAGAGCTTTTTTTTAATCGTGTCTACTAAAAAGAGTGGGGGCTGCAGCCGCCCCGGTTCCGCGGCCCATGCAGTATATTGTTAAATGCTATTTGAATCGCAAACCCATGCAGGTGATAATCCAGTGTGTTAATGCAAATTAGTTTGCATAGCAGGCGACGGAATGTCCGTGTATACGTTTGACTACAGACTCAAGGGGAGCACTGAAATTAATACGTTCACGGGAGAGAAAGAACTCCGGTCTGGGAGGCAAGACATTATCTCGACCTTGTTTTCATGGTGTGTTCTAAGTTTTTACTTAAAATCTTCATTTTAATGGAGTTTCTATGATATTTTTCTGACTACGGATTCTCAATGGATTCTTAAGTTCAACCGATATTGGATTGGACTTGCAATTGTTTATTCTAAACGGATTCTTGGTGAAGTTTTATGTTCAGTTCATCAGTCGATGGAAGTGTACTGTATTGACAACTCCCTTGTCTGCTTGGACTTCAAGTTGTCGCTACACATGCTACAAGTCAACCTCACAGAGAGAGTAAGGGAACGTCAGCCAGTAGTCTGGATCGTCGATGAATTCGTGGACTGAACTTGGTGGTCATCTCTCGGATGATATTGACAGAGACAATTACATTCGTCACACAACTCGTGGATTTTCGTTATGCTGGATTATCCAAAGTGACTTTAACACAACGGGCAGCAACGTCCCTCCCTTTCTTAAAGCCTCGGTCACAAATACCATTAATACCATTAATACCATTAAAGGGAAAGTTCACCCTGAAGATTACTTGAGTTTAAAAAATGCAGAAAAAATAAAGAAAAATATTGGCGAAAGTTTGGACAAAATTCGTTAAAGAATAACGGAGTTATGGACTTTTGAAGTTTTGATTTTGTGACGTCACATGCGAGCAGCTCCTCCATTATGTAATGTGATAAATATTCCATAAAATACAGTTTTCTCAAAAAATTTAGAATATTTTCGTCTGTGCATTTGATATATTGTCAGAAATGTTATTCAATACTAGATTCTGAAAAGAAACAATATTAATTTATCGTGGAACATAAAAAAAAAAGCGAATATATGGAATATTTATTACATGACCAATGGGCAGCTGCTCGCATGTGACGTCACGAATCCAAAACTTTAAATACTCATAACTCTTTTATTATTTGACCGATTTTCATCAAACCTTCACCAATATTTTTCTTTATTTTTTCTGCATTTTTTAAACTCAAGCAATCTTCAGGGTGAACTTCCCCTTTAATACTGCTACGAATGCCGTACGAACGATTTTTAGACCATTTTGTAAGATCTTCTCAAGAAGGCCGTACGAAACCAGCGTTCGTAGACCGTTCATAAGTTCGCAGCCTGGTCGATGGTCTTGTCCACGTACGAGACCCCCTCTTCATAAGGCGGCCATACGAACGTCGTAAGAACATCGTAAGAACCACACAAGACTTTTTTTAGGGTAGAGAGACAATTCTAGAAGCCTTAAATTCTTATGATGATCGTAAGTACGCCTTAAAGGGTGACTAAATTAGAGAGAAAAAAGGTGCTGTTTCCATGTATTTTTGCTTTCAAATCACGAATCTGGCAATTGATTGTCAAAATTATGTCTCGTTTTGGCGAAAAAGGGGGAAAAGTAGAGGTTTTGGGAGCGTTCCTTAAAACTCGTGAGCTGATTGGCTGATTGACGTCACACCCCCAAGTGACGTATGAAGAGTAAGAGGCACAAGATCTCCAGGCTGCGGCAATGTAACATTGTACACACAATGCGGTATTTGATATGGCAAGCCATCGGGGTCTACTTACGTCTACTCACCACGCGTACTTGATTTTCGATACACATACCTATATTGACCAATCACAAGCCAGTTTTCAGTACGTGTACTGTTTTTGGTCATCACGTCACGTGTGTTTAAGGGTACGTGTACTTTACTTTTACAGACGTTCCTGACCCCTCCGGCCATAGGTGGCCAAAGGGTTCAGAAGCGTCAGTTACTGTAACGTGTGCTTTGTCATTTAGTATATTTAGTGTACCTTGACTAGTCATTACGTGACGTCTATACAATTACGTGTGCTCTGGTCGTTACGTGACGTCACTAAGAGTTAGTCTATTTCCAGGATTTTTTTTTTTTGTTTTTTTTTGTTTGTTTGTTTGTCAATAAAGCAAACCATGTACGTTAATAATATTGTTCAATAAGGGAAGTATAGGGCTTGGCAGGGGCTCAGTGTGTTTAATATATTTCTGTTTGTGACTGATTATTAATTCGTCCTATAAATTTTTAGAGTAGTAGTTGTAGGCCTACACTCTTTTTAGCAAACTAACAAAAATCAAAGTAAAGTATAAACCGTGAGGAGTTGGTTTATTATTGTCATTACTACTATTACTACTACTACTCATTTTTATTTCATTATTATGATTGTTACTATCATAATTATCATCATCATTATTATCATTATTATTATTATTATTATTATTATTATTATTATTATTATTATTATTATTATTATTAATATTGCTTTTATTATCGCCATAAAAATTTGCCATAATGAAATTAATGTATAAAGTTTATTCATAAATACCATGTAATGAGTGGAGGAAAGAGAAACAAGTTGATGATTTAGATTAGGAGAACTCCCCACACTGTAAAAAAAATGCGACATGTGACATGTTTATTTCTGTGACAGATTTAAAACACTGCGACGTGTTTATATATTGTACGGGTTTAAGAGCTAAACACATGTGTTTAAGAGCTAAACACATGTGCCTATTTTTTTCATCTTTCAGCACGCCTTAGGTGTTTACTAGATAAACATGTTTACCTTTTAAATGGTTCCAATGTATAGGCTAAACACCAAATGTTTACACCTTAATCATTTAGTGTTTACACCTGTTTAAATACTAAACAGTGTGTGTGATTATGGTGTAAACACCACGTGTTTATATATTGTAGCTAAGTTAAGAGCTAAACACATTCTGTGCTTATTTTCATCACGCCTAGGTGTTTATTAGATAAACATGCTTACCTTTTAAATGGTTCTAATGTATAGGCTAAACGCCAAATGTTTACACCATAATCACACACACTGTTTAGTATTTAAACAGCTGTAAACACCAAATGATTATTTTGTAAACATTTGGTGTTTAGCCTATACATTAGAACCATTTAAAAGGTAAACATGTTCATCTAGTAAACACCTAAGGCGTGCTGAAAGATGAAAAAAAATAGGCACATGTGTTTAGCGCTTAAACACATGGGTTTAGCTCTTAAACCCGTACAATATATAAACACGTCGCAGTGTTTTAAATCTGTCACAGAAAAGTGTTTAGAAACTAAACAAATTTTTTACAGTGCACATGTACAGCTCATGTTTACTATATATAGTCAAAGCTATATAGTGCATACAAAGTATACAAACTTCTACTACCTATTCATCACGCTCTTATCCTCCATCTGTTGTGCAATTAAGGGTCATGACCTCTGTGGACTCGTTGTCATGACCACTGGAAGGCCGCCTGTTTACCCAAGGATTAACCAGCTGATATCCAGTGCATAAGGGGTACTAATACATGAATGGGGAGATGGCTTGCCTATCCTTGCTATAACCAGGGAATCCTAGTTACATTAATACATTCCCATGCTATAACCAAGGAGTTATCTGCTATAATAATTGAACGAGACATCCTCGTCCTCCTCCCCCCTCCCCGGCGAAAAAATGTGAACCCCCTCCCCCCCCCGAAAAAAAAAAGAAGAAGAAGAAGAAGAAGAAGAAGAAAAAGTAGTGTAAAATAATGATGAGTAAATGATAAAACAAACGGTTTGTTTTCTTAACAATTAAAGAAAAAATCTTCTTCATCGGTTGTTACACTCCTTGGCATTATATACTTGAACTTTGAAAAATCATAGAAGATTTGTAATCCATGTGGAGGCAGAGCTAGATTCCACTAAATTTCGTCATAGGGCCTATACTAAGGCCGGGGGGGGGGGGGTGTATCGGCTGTCAATGTCACACAGGCCTAATGAATATTCTAATCGCAAAGGCGTTAGTGAAAAGACTGTTGATAAATTCAATGTATTCATTAAAACAGTTATTTTTTTAAAGACTGAATGTTCGTACGTTATACAGGGGAGGGGGTGGGGGCGTCTGGCGGGCATCCGCGCATCTGCCGCAATTTAAAATGTCTGACAGTGCATGGCCATTCATGATAGCGGGAGTTTTGCTGAACCTTTTCCTTTAGGTTTCATCCAGTTATTCTCCACCCCCCCCCCCCCCGCTAATCCAGCTCAATTTTGATTGTCCATCGGAAGGGTCCTTCTGATTACCCCCACCACACTGTTCGAGTCACACGTCCGTTTCCTTACATGAACAAAGCAAGAGAAATCAGAAGAAGACGGGAAGGGAATAAATGAACAAGGAAAACAATAGACGAAGAGAATATTTTAATAGGACGATACAAAAAGTGGCAGAGGGGAAAATACAGGGCTGCACCGACGTACCAGTGCACATACAAAAGGTGATTATTTTTTTCTTGTGATTACTTGTTATTTATTCCCTTATGGAAACCAAGTATACAACAATGAACATATATAAAACCAGAAACAGACATGCTTCCAGAAATATTGTCCTGCAATAAACCTTTCTAAGGGCGCACTAATTTCAAGTTTGTTAACACTGTAAATGATGTTTCTATAAGTGGAAAATATAATGCATGATTTTTTTTTAAAATGGAGGGGGGATTCAGAGTTTTATTGGAATTCCAAGGTATTAATAAGCATAATGAAACGAATCTCAAGTGTGTAAACATGGAGGGCTGCAGCCCCCTAGCCATAAACCGCAGTATACATGTCTTGAAAAAAGGCTTGAAATGAAATAGGGCACACTAATATCAAGTTGGCTAGCCCTGAAAACGATATTGGTATACGTGGAAAGACATAACAATTATTAGTTCACGGGCCACAGAGCGTTTGAAAAGTGGGGGCAGGAGGTTGAGCATGAATAAGAGCATAATATGTTATTATTAATATAAGCAAAGGGGAGTGTGTGTGCGCGTGTATGTGTGTTGAGGGGAAGCCTGCACTCCCTAGCTAGGTCACCCCCCCCCCCCGGTTCAGCGACCCCCGAACTTGATCATGATAGAGCCATCCATTTTCACAACAAAGAGGGGAATCCTGATAATCGAGATTTGATTTCTCAAACTCTCATATCCCACATCCCCTATGTAAAGAATAGAAGCGGTCTCATTTAAAAAAAACAAAAAAAAAACAAAAAAAAAACACGCCTGGAATTAGACCATTTCAAAGAAGACGTGACGTATTGAACAAAGCACACGTAATTGAACAGACGTGACGTGACATAAGGTCACGACAGAGTACACGAAATTGGGTACACGTCACGTAACGAGTAGACGTGACGTACCGTTTGGTTTTACGTGACGTCTACTGGGTACGCGTACTAGTAGACGTAGGTAGACCCCGATGGCTTGCCATAATTTGACCCCTCTGTTCAACGGACTATTTATGAAAAAGGGAAATTAATCAATATAGTCTAAGGAGTGAATAATCATTATCAATATATTTTCTACAAGATCAGTGAACACTTTGGCCCCAATATACAGCTCTTGTTTTGTTTTTTTAACTTTTCTTCGAACAATGTTCTCATCCATCTGAGCTTGCCGAACGATAGTTTTGCATTGGTCTTAAACACGTACACAGCCGTTTTATGCGTCTGTGCAATGTACTACACATCTTTAGTACGGCAACTGTGTTCCCCCTCGTACTAAGCGACTGGTGAACGCTTTTGTTTGGCTTGTTTTTACTCTCGCCTTTTTTTTTTCTTCGCTTTACATGTACTATACGGTACAAATACTGACTTAGATTTTTGGCTGAATTCTTCGAGTAACTTAGAGAGATGGATAGTGATCGCGAGTCCGATTTGGAGGACTTTTTTGAGCCAGATACAAACTTTGATTTATCAGATGATTTATCGATCCCGAAAGAGAAGAAGCTCAAGTGCAGTGGCAAGGGGGAATTCAACCATATATGTTTGAACCCCTCGCAGAGGACCCGCCAGGGCATGGTGAAGGGGTCGCGGGTGAAGCTGCTGCAGCTGCTGGAGAAAAAACAGTGATCACTGCAAATTGTACTCCACTCGCTTGGCCCTTGCCACTCTGCCCGCGTGAGCATACCTTTGCGACCCACAATTTCTGTAGATTTTCATCTTTAGGAAAATGATGTACGTAGGCTTACATCATCTTTAGGGGTCTTGCTACAGCCCGCAACTATACACCGATTTGGCATTATTGATGAAATTGTGTCCCAAAATCAAATTTATTGTGAGGAATTAAACACACGAAAATATGCGATGCAAATGGTCGATGCGGTGAATGTCATGCTTGGCACCGGGCTGGGCCTGCCGGGGCCTCCGGCCGCGCACGGTATATAGGTTGGTGGAATATTTTCCCTTACTTCTCGTACGTCACAGATCACGTGATCATGATGTCGCTTCGATGGGTTTTTTTAGGGGCGGGGCTTATGACTGTGTAAATCAGCAAAAATGTACTTTTCAAATGATTATGAAATACGACTGAATGCATAAAAAAGTGTGCGATAGATATTTTTTGGCTCCTGATGACTCCTTCCTACGAAAAATGGGCAATTAATTTTCTATTTTAGTCACCCTTAAGCTGTTCATAGAGGGCTCTTACGGCGTTCGTAAGAATGCCTTACGAACGGAGATTCGTACGGCGCTCTTACGAACGACTCTTGGTGTTTGTAAGGCGTTTGTAAGGTGCTCGTAAGGCGTAGGTACACAATTTGTACAATTGTTGAGTTTTAGCGCTACTGCCATCTTGAAAGTATCAAACTTTCAACAGTCACAGAATTTTCGACAGTACACGGCAGCGCCTTTTTGCAACCCGACAAAATACACAAAAATTCGTAAGATCTTCTTACGAATGACTTGAGAGTGCCGTGAGTTGCACGTACGACCATTTTGCGACAACAAAAATAATGAGATGGCCGTAAGTCTGACGAAAGAATAATTCAAGGCATTCTTACGAAAAACGTACGAACTCTAGGGCCATTGTATAACCGAAAATCACTTCGTTTCTCAAGAAGGTCTTAAGTTATTCTTGCGAATTAAACGGCGTTCGTACGAATTTCGTAAGAAGGCCGTAAGAATCTATGCCCCATCTACGAATCTCTACGAACTCCGGAATTCGTACGAACGCATCTTTCGTACAAACCTTTGTGACCGTAGCTTAAGTAAGTCATTTATAACAGTAAACGTTATCTTTATTTGTAATCCAAATTAAAAGACACTGACAAAATATTTCATTTATCGTCTGTCTGAAAGAATCATTACTTGTGAAAATTCAAAAATTAACTTGTTGTAAAGCAGCCTTTTCAGAATGTTTTAATTAAATATCTAAACTGCGCCAATATTAATATTGTTGATTATGTTTATACATGTATATTGAAATTTGTGTTAGCGCCATCTATTGTTGAAGATGGTTAAGCGTCTATTCATCATGGATGAATAAAGACCCTGATGCACTGTTAAACCGACGCCTCAAATCGTGTGGTGTTTGTGTCAAATGACGTGATGGCAGCGTAAGGATCACGTCCCCGCTCCCGAAAGTCTGAGGAAGAAATCTTATAGCTCCATCCTGGAGGCCATACGTGCGGCTAGCCTTGTCCGTACGTGGTATGTTTGAGACATTAGTAGCAGGTATTGTAGTCAGCAGTCCCCCTCACTTGGTCCCGCACACCGTAGATCGAAATCAGTGTTGTGAGGCGTCGACGCAGTGATGTCAACCTCCGGCAAGTGTATGCCATGCCCCCCCCCCCCCCCCTCCCACCGAGGTCGAGTGACTTCACTCCTTGTTTTTTTATCCGTTCAGCGGAGATTTTTAATCTTCCACCATCTCAACGTGTGACCAGGTGACAGAGTTAGGCCTACCCTTGCAGATATGAAAGGTGTTTTTCTTGTTGTAATTCTTGCTCTGCTGCAGAACCAGCCAAGACCTGGCCTAGCCGGGACCTGCACTCTTTTTACTTAAATGCCACTCATCATCTTCGGCTTTCCAGCCGGTCTCTCCAGCAGCCTTGTATTGCCGTCCCTCTGTCCGTAACACCTCCACGTCGTCAGTTCGCTGCGCCAGCTCATCTCGACCCCGCTTTTCGCGAGCTCGTCTCCTTGACCATGCCCAGGTCTGTCGACGATACCGTTGTTGCAGACGACCTGAATTAAAATAGTCAGATTGTCAAGCACTTCATATCTTTTCACCCCTCTTCATCCACGATGCTGATAAGTAATAACAGCCTTTACTCATCATGTTCTCCATCCACATTCGTAGTTATTCGTCAACTTGCTAGGAAGAGTTCCACCATTTGCGTTCTTCAGCCTAGCCTAGCCCATGATGTACTGTTTATTCCCAGTAGCCGGTATACCGCTCGAAAGTTAGTGCCAGTGTGTTTGACTATTTGAACCTCATCTTTTTTAAAAATTCTTTATTCTCAGTTTTTCTCACTAGCAGTGTTGTATTTTATCCCTATTATTATGTCTAGTTTGTCAGTGTTTTGTGTGTGTGGTTAGGGTTAGGGTTAGGGTTTAGTACCTTACTCATTTTTTATCTGTTGGTATATGGATATACTATTTATTTTTGTTCCGTGTTTCTCAGTCTCACCTTATTTCTTCCTGTGCACAATGTATTTTCCTTCATCCTCATTTCTCTCTCTCTCTCTCTCTCTCTCTCTCTCATTCATTCACAAATAACAGGTAGGGTGAATATATATGTATTGGGAATCATCATGATGTACTATTAGTTCCAAGTTAGAGAATATAAAGGATTTCAGAATAGCTGAATTGTAGTTTTGATGTAAACATGGTAAAGGAAGATGATACTAGAGTAATATTGTTGGTTTGTTTGGATAAAGGCAGAAGAATAAGTGAGACTGTTTGGTAAAGTCTAGGTCTAGTAAGGGAATGGGTGAAAAATGGAAGTATAGAGATGGGTTTGAGAAGATGAGAAGTTTTTAGAGATATGTATACAGGGGCGCCCCTACAGGGGGGGGCAGAGGGGGCGACCACCCCCCTATGATTTTTCAAGTAGTGAAAAAAGAAAAAAAAAGAAAAAAAGAAGAAAAGGAGGAAGAAAAGGGAAGAAAAGGGAAGAAAGAAGAAAGAGGAGTATTAAAAAGAGAGGTCTTAAACACATAACTTTATATTACCCCTGTTATTTAATGGAGAAAAAATATGACGTCATCTTTAGGTCGTCTTGCCCCCCCTATCAAAATACCCTGGCGCCGCCCCTGTATGTATATCACTTATAAAGTTATGGAAGTATGGAAAGAGTGTTACAATCTTTAATCAATGTGAATAGCTAGATTTATAACAGGAAGGTTTATTGGTATAATCACACAGATGGTGAAGTACGAGTAGGTGGTACTGAACAGAAAGATTAAGAATTTTTTTTTTCATTCTGGTTTAGGCCTCAGTTCTGTGTTTTGGAGTGTACAAGTTATTTCATTGTATTAGTCTGGTAATAATAGGATTTGGACATGGCTCTTTCCATGGAGCTGTTTTGTGCAGTTTTCATTTATCTCTGCTGATATTTTGGTAAGAAACCTTACAAGGTTTAATTGATTGTTTAAATGGTTTATCCAGCCGTACCATCTCTAAACTGTTAACTATTGCTTGTGAAATTTTGAGTTTGAAATGTATGTTGTAGCTGATATGGGATCATGATCCTCTACTGTGTATTTTGTGTGTACAAGTTCAATGTTTTATACAATTTTATTGTTTGTCATATTGAGGGTTTCAGTATTTGCACGAAATCTCACCAATCAGACTTTGTGTAGCAAATAGTTATTCAGCTAATCAGTGTATTGATTTTGATTTGAAAACAAATAGCTATCTCAAACAATGAGTAGTTTAATCAGTCTACTGGGTCATTTCATATTCTGGCCGCTAAAGCTTATACACTGGATTGATCTAAAGCTTATCAGGACTATAAGTCCGTATTTGATTCGGCACGGTTTATGTCTAAGCTATCATTGATTGCTGTAATCTGACTGATTTTAATTTATTCTGGTTTTTTAATACGGTGACAGCTGTTTATTTTCACACAGGTTTGATGCCTAATGTAGGTGAAGTGAAGCGTTTTTTGCTATCTGTGTTTGAGTATTCATATCTTTTACTGGTCTAATTAGTAGAAATTGATATTGTTCCATTACTACTCACGGTTATGAATGCTTATCATAGCCTCACGGGTATTTGCCTCTTTATAAGTCCAACTACTGTAATTTTCATACCTGTGATATATTTTTTTTAGCTCTTTAAGGTTCAATGTGTATTACTCTATGGGTTTCTGTTTCACTCAAATCACTGCCTTGACTCGATCTAGCTCAATTCTATACAGTATACTGAATTTTGTTTTGAACATAGAATACTACAGTGTATTGAATATGTGGCATGTAGTCATGAATCATGTTACTGAATTGCCTTTCATGTATAGGTTTCTCGATTCTAGAGTACCATAAGAATATCTGTGTTTATTTTCAGGCCTCTGTTTTTGCTTTTTATTTTAATTGTATTCTTAATAATTTTAATGTCAGTCTAATTGCCATCAGGATATGGCAGTGTGATTTAACAAAGCGGTTATTTATATGGACAGTGATTATTACAAGCTTAATTCTGCTGCATGGGTTTTTGGCAAGTTTATGAATAGAGTACACTGTTGAAATCTCTGTTTTCACTCACATAATATAGAGTACCTGATGTTTCATGCTCCTGTGATTAGGTCTCATGGATGTTTATATATGTTTGATATTCTAAAAAGTAGGTGTTCATGTTTTTGGCTTAGTATACTGTAATCATCTTCTCACTATTTATTGGTTTGCAAGATTTATATGGCACGTGTGTGCTGTTTTCATACAGTGTATTTTATATATATATATATATATATATATATCATGCAGTGTTATCATGTTGGTCCAGTATGATGGTAATTGGTGCGGATTATTTAATGTAATGTCCAATGGATACGGGGTTGGGGAAGGGTAAAAGGGAGAGTAGTTTTTGATTTAATTTATTTTCTTCTGCTTTCATATAAGTACAACATTTTTCGCTAACATATATAAAATAAAATAAAATACAAAAGTACTTTTTGACAATGAATCATAAATAGCAAGTATATGTAATAATCATTTTTCAAAAACAAACACGAAAAGATAAATTATTGTCAAATTATTGTAATTCATCAAATATAAAGTCATTTGCGGAAGAAGGACTACCATTATAAGCAATGTGCTTGAGAATGTGGCAGCCCCAGACAAATATTATGAAATAGCTTAAACATGTTTAAATATGGTATTTGTATTAACGACTTTGGTCTATGAAGATTATAAAGAAAGGGATTATGTAGGTATGTGATATGAGTTCAGACGATTAGTTTGGGTGTATGGGGATTGGAATGAAATATGTCAATCAGGATGTTAGAAGTGGCGGATTGGGGGGGGGCAATCCCGGCCTGTGACCCCCCCCCCTTTTGAAAGAAAATTATGTATTGTGCCCCCTCTTTTAGAACGGAAAACCTTTTTTTTTTTTTTTTTGCTTGTCAGATAACTATGGAGGGTAACTGGACCCCATAACCCCCCCCCCCCACACACACACACACATTGAGGGACTTTTGGAGGGCTGGGAATTTTTTTTGTCGCCCCCCCCCCCCCCCCACCCCAAAGAGCGACATTTGGAGAGCTGGCGAGACCAAAAAATACGGATCTCCCTCCAAGCAGTTTCCCAAAGTTGACAATCCAGCATTTGTGTGCCCCCCCCGGTAATACAAAATCCTGGATCCGCCCCTGATGTTAGTATTTTAAATAGATGGGAATTTTAAATAAATGCAATCACAGAGTATAGTTTTAATTTGCGGCAGTTATGAATGAATAGAGAAATTTTTGTATGTCAAATTTTATAGTCTATGTACAAGTAGACTGGATGGACAACCAATTTTGATAACAGAGATTAGATGTTGTCTCTAAGGATTATTAAGTAAATACAGAAACATGTTAAATAGATTGTCTTATGGGAAACAGTCGGAATGTTGATTGACGTTATAAATGCCCATTGCAGGCATATCGTTCAGTTCGGTAAGTTTGAAAGGAGTAATAGAATGAATAAACGTACAGTGTACCCACAAGGTATTTGATCTCTGATTATTTCTAAATTTTATTTTGTGATTTTGCGGCTGTTTGTAGCTATAGACAGTGTATTTGCTACTCATGAAGGAAAGAGGAAAGAAGAAAATAAGCCACGCCAATATTAATATTGTTGATTATGTTTATACATATTCAGACAAGAAAATTGTACAGAGAGACATTATTTTTCATACATTGTAAACAAATTACATAATTAATCCAAAACAAATGATACAATGCAAAATCTGCAATCTGAATAAATATTTTCAAAGACAGATAAGAAAAAAGGTGAAGGTGCTGCTTTATAACCCATAGTATACATGATAAGTCAAACTGTCATCAACTACATGCAGTGCATTTTCAATTCTTCGATTTTATTTTACATTATTTATTATAGTATTTCGTATCAGTGGAGTTCTGTAACCATACTGTTGCAATAATGAAAACACAATGCTAACACTTAAGTGGTTGGATCAATGAGAAAGTGAGGGAGTGAGGAGGAGAAGACATAAATAAATACATTTATTGATAATAATAATAATAATAATAATAATAATAATAATAATAATAATGATAATAATAATGATAATAATAATAATAATAATAATAATAAAAAATAATAATAATAATAGTAATAATAATAATTCCAATACGTATTTTTTCAAATATAGAAATGATAATATAAAATATATAGATACTAAAATATGTATATGTATATATATATATATATATATATATAATTTTATTGGCTAGATAGTTTAGCTTATGAGTCGTACAGCCTGTTTCACCCGAAGGTTCATCAGCGATGAACCTTCGGGTGAACCAGGCTCGATGAACCTTCGGGTGAAACAGGCTGTACGACTCATAAGCTAAACTATCTAGCCAATAAAATTATACATAGCTCCTCCAGTTGAGCACTTTTAGGAACTGCAGTGTATTGTACATTACTGTACATTACTTATATATATATATATATGTCTGATATTATACGCCTCACTCCTATTAAGGAGTGAAATTTTCCCATTTTTTTATAATATAGTGTTAGTTTGACCTTTATTCTTGCTTTTTCATATTCATTTTTTTTCGGAGTTCTCTACAGCCTTACATATGTCTTTACTAATAGGAACCCTTCCATTTTTACGACTATTGTAAATCATATATTGGACCATAATCAGTACATGATTAACTAATATATTGTCTTTCATATTAACTCTAAAGCCCAATAACACATCAATCCATTGCAGATTAAGTAGCTGAAACATTTTTAATTCATTTCCCACCTCCTTCCATATACTGGACACTTCTTTACATTTAAAGAAGACATGGCAATATGTTTCTATATCTTATTTACAAAATGAGCATAAATTTGAGTGAGTTAGTCAAAATGTGTATAGTTTATCATTACAAAATACAACGCTATGTAGAAGTTTGTACTGGAATTCCCTTAACTTCCAATCTAGAGTGCAAAATCTGGGAATTGAATAACATTTTGCCACTGCTGACTTATCCAGATTTAAAGCTAATACCTCTGGATGTTTAAAAAAAAAAGGAATCCTGTATTGTACTAATAAAAATGTTGTAGAGCATTTTAGAAGACAGAGACTCAAAGGAGTGCACTCTTTTGTTAATATTAAAATAAATGTTGGAAAAGTCAAGAGTGTCATTCAAAGTATCTTTTCTTCTTTTCACCTTCCAAGAAAGGTGTATATTGAAATTTGTATTAGCGCCATCTGTTGTTGAAGATGGTTAAGCGACTATTCATCATGGCATAATAAAGACCCTGCTGTACTGTTAACCGATGTCTCAAATCGTGTGGTGTTTTTCTCAATAATGGCGCTGGGATAATAGGCACTATGTTTCCTTTGGACATAAATTTGACTATTACAGAGTCTTTTGATCTTGTGTATGATTCATGTTAAATTTGTAGTCATAACAGTTAGCTAGTATACATATAAGAAACGAAATGGAAGATATTGAAAAGTGACTCAAAATGGGAGTGCCAATCTGGTTATGACCTAATTTTCTCCAAGTTTACGAAAATCAAAAATTAACAAAATAGACTAGATAAAAGGGAACGATGATAGAGAAAATAATGTACAGTTATGTTTAAAATCAAGTTCCATTTATTAAGACTCGAACTCAACAAGTTTAACTGTTACAAAACATTCATGAATCACATGAACATAACTGGCTGGAAACAGAACGCTGTAACCACAGTGCACTGGGTGATTGCACACTCGGTGTTGGTGTTTGGTGTTGGTGTTTGGTGTTGGTGTTTATATAAAAAATACTCCTAAAATCGAGTTCCAACACTGCTGTTGAGATTAAGGAGCCGATACCGATATACGAACACCGCGGACCGATAGATTAACACTTGCAATGGCGTCAGCACCTTTGAATTATAGTCTAGAATAATGTAAAATTACACGAGTAATCCGGTAATGCTAAAAGCAATCCTTATTTGATTTAGAGTGCGGTAAGAAACTGCACAGAAAGGGATAGTTTTGACAGGAACAGTAAGTTTAGATTTGGTTTCTGTCGAGTTCTCACTTCCAGTCGAAAATGCTGTGGTAGCTAATGCAGCTAGACCCCGGATCGGACGGCGCAATGCGTACCTGGCAAACGGATAAATTTTGGGCATCGGCTCGGATTAGCCGTGAAATTTCATGACTTTTGTATTGTGAATGTTGATTTAGAGTTCATCCTGCTTAATAACGTGGATTCTCTGGATCTAACGTCATTTTTATAAATTATATCGGAAAAGTAAATAGATAGGATTTTTCATTCACTCCTTAAGCCTCATTAAAAAGCAAAAGTATATATACATAGCTCCATTCCGTGTGATCTAACATCAGACCGAACGTTAGACCAAATGTTGGCCTAGATTTAATTTTAGGCCTATACGAACATACTACGTCATAATACCTGTGAAATTACACTTTGAATGACTCTTACTGACTCTATTTCTCATGACTCATCGAAAATTTCCCAATGTTAGCAACACCAACACCAACACCAACACCGAGCGTGAAATGAAAATTTCTTAATCCCTAAGGTTATAGTGTTAGTAAATGGAAACTTGTACATGAAATTAAACACCGACGTCCGAGCTCGGTTTAGAAGACGACATTTGACAAACATAAAACACCGGCAACCGGAACTATATGTTAAAAAAAAAAAAAAAAAAAAAAAAAACAGAGGTCAACACCTTACATCAACTAAGTTTTGTCCGCATATCATGATTTCGGGGCAAAATAAACACTTACACCAAACACCAACACCGAACGTGAAATCCCCCAGTGTGTTCATTGTTAAGTATTTTAAGTATCACTCACATGCATGGTTAGACAGCGTGAAATAGTGTTTCAGATGGAGTCTCGCACGTCGTTACATAGTGTGGAATAGTGTTTGTACATAGTCTCACCTTGTGTTACACAGTGTGGAGTGGTGTTTTCCCACAGAGACCCAAACTGTGTTATACCGTTTCACGTTTCAGCACAGTATTTTCTTATTGTAAAAATTATGAATATGTTCTAACTTCAATCTGGATTCACAGAGTGGTCATTTGCATCTTTGTGACCGCAGGGTGAAGATGAGTCTCGTACTGTGCTACACAGTTTTAGCACAGTACTTTTTGGGGTTTTCTAAAAAAAATAGTCAACACTGGAAGTGTAAAATCCACTGTTTAGGGGTCTAGTGGATAAGTCATTTAACATTGGATCTAACGATAAGGGGTCCGAATCCCTGCAATGGCATGGATTATAAAGCGATTATTTTTTCACGAGTTCCGATTTAGCAGTCGTCATCGAGAACACGAAAAGAGTGTCATCACCGTCAGAAGAGCCCCAAGGAAGTTTAACGATCCGAGAGCGATAAAGGCGGTGTCGTAAGTGTGACTTATGTCGTAGAGCCATCCTACGAGTAAAGATGAAAAAGAAAGCGAATATTGACAATGGGATTATCAATCTTGAACTCTATGTGAGCTAGGGTTTTCCACAAGATACTATCTTACTTGAACGTTTCAAAATATCCCTATCTTTTGTTTTACCTCAGTTAATAAGAGAACTATTCGACCACAGACGAACATCTTATTTAAAAGATGTTTGATGATACTTACTTCAGTGTCAGTAAGGTTATTTTTAACGAGCAGGACTCACCCGCGAATAATCCTCCCACGATTTCACCAAATCCCAGAAAGAAGTAAGCCAGAGCAACCCCTGAGGCGAACCTCGAGTCGTCAACCAGTTCTTCAACCATAAGACAGATAAGCACCATCATGGCTCCTAGAGTCAAACCATTTACCATCGCCAAGATTGACAACCCCCAGAAGGTGGACGTCACATGGTTTAGGCAGAAGGCCACACCGCATATGAGATTGCACGCAACGAACATGACCCTCGCAGTGATCCGCTGGCTTATCATGTAGCCGATGCTGAACCGACCTATGATGTTTCCAGAACCTTCGATAATGAAATTAAAATTCCAGAGATGGTTATAGGAAAGGACTTGAATATATGAGCGCAGTACTACTCAAACATCATATGCCTCGTTATCTATAGGCATGGGGAAGATTGATCTTCATGCAGAGACGGCATTTGACGAACGACAAGTATAAGGTATAGTGCCTTTGGATAGACAAATCACTTGGACCAAGGACTACCAAATCTTAGTCATTCAATGAAACACACTTTTCCGTGTATCCGTTTTGCGCTTTTATACAAACACAAGGCTTTTTTGTCTTAATGATAGTGGTATATCAGCCACATGGTTTTCTTTGGTCTAGCTCTAAATAATAGATCAACATTAATCCATAGATTTTCTCGCCCCACGTTTACATTTTAACAAAAAAATTGATAGCGTCACCTCCAACCGTTGCAAGCAATACAGCTTTACTTATCAGGTATCCCTTCTCTTGACCATAAGGTACTAGAAATGCTACCCAGCCTGTGGTGGTCGCTCCTGCCATCAGTCCTCCAGTCATGACCAGACTTATCGCAGGAAAATCATACATCAATCTGAAATCAAATATGTCCATCGCACCTTTCATTCGGCTCCTGTCATTCGATGTCCCATTAGACTGCTCAGGGTCTAATAGAAACTCGGACTCACTCTCAGAATCGTTTTGTGTCCTTTGTCGTTCTCTACAAATCAGACCATCATTTTCAGATATGTCATCGTCACTCTCACTCATGTCCAAGCTCTCTTCGCAATTCTTTCTTGTGTCGTTCGTCGTTTTCTTGAATTTTGAAAGACATACGTATTCGTGACTGGAGTGCGTTCTCGACTGGGTTTCTCTGTTTTCTTTCCGATCCTCTTCAGAAGCATTTGCAGGAGCATACGCGCCTCTTAATCCATTTTTAAAGTCACTTACGGAATTTGTAGAGCTCGCCAAATTCCTTTTTTCTTTGGCACTGTAGGAAGTTTCGTCTAGGTCTCCTACCCCAGGATCTCCGTCATGTGTCCTTGAACTAGAATGTTGGCGCCTGTTTGATGACAGTGGTCGGAAGAGGGCGCCTGCTAGGACGTTATGGAAATTCAGGGCGGCAATGAGCAGAAGTGCCCCTCGCCAGCCATAGATGTTGGCGAGTCTCTCTGTAATGACCGGTATCAGCATCATCCCTACGGCCCCGCCCGAGAAAGTGAAGCTTACGGCGACAGCGTAGGAGTGCGGGAAGTAGTCCTTCACGATAACGATGTTTGAGATGATCATGAAACTGTACCCGAAACCTGTCCCGAGGTAGAGGGAGATGGAGAGAGGAGAAGCGGGACGGGGGAAAAAGAGGGAGGTAGAGATTGAGCGAGTGAGACACAAAAACAAAGATAGCATGAAGGAATATTACAGGGAAAAAACATAGAGAATCGTTAGAGGAGAGAGAGAGAGACAGGAGGAGAGAGAAAAAGGTCGAGTGGAGGGTGGGTGGGATAAAGGAAAGATATTAGATGTTGGACAATAACATTAAAAAAATCGACATCTATCACCAATAGGACAAGTACCACTGGAAGTTTACCCCTGGACAAAAACAACCTCCCACGAAAACCTCCCCGAGTACAATTACCTCAGGACGTCTACCACCGCGAGAACTCATCTATACAGTGCGTCCCAAAAATGTTAACAGTTGGAAAAAATCTTCCCAAATAAATATTTCAAGATATTTTTAGAAAATTGTTATCCTAGTGGATAGCTTAGGGTCTCTTCTATGAAAAAACAACAACACAAAATCTGATGATACATTACGCTTGAGTGAACAATAACAACTTTTGTGCAAGGGTGCAAAATTCAGACTTTTTATCTATTTATTTATTCATTCATTCATTCATCATTCATTGAGTTTTCTTCAATAATAATTGAGCTTTGCCGAAGTATTAATTTATTAAGATGGGGAAATTTATTTCAGAACGCAAAAATAGTGCTTTTGTTATCATCCTATTATGGAACGAAGAGGACACCCCGTCCCTTCCCATCCGCTCTTGGTCGCTTCGCTCCCTCACTTCATTCTCCATTGCAATCATCCCCAAGCCTCCGAGCATACCTGTATCTACGCCACTGAGGTATACACTGAGCACTTTTTGAACACCCCTGTATTGTTTGGTTCATTAGAAGTACCCTACTCTAGACGGGGCACGACCTACAAGAATCCCCTCCACCCCTACCCTACACTTCGGTGCCAATGTCGGAACGGTAATTATTTCTTTGCCTCATTACCATGATTACTGGCCCACCCACTCTCCAAATCGTTCTGCCGCCCTTGCCACAGAGTAGCTCCTTAGACCCTACTATTTTGCCCTACCAAGCAGTTCCAACAGCCCCGAGTTGGAGGTTAGCTGAGGCACAACCCCCCCCCCCCCCACCATGACTGGACCCCTTTCCCACTCATTCTTGCATATTCAAGAATATTTCAGGCAACTCCTTTTACGCTGATAAGGAATAACTTCCGTTCTTTAACTCGAATTTGACAGGGATCGGTCTTGGGCCCCCTTTCACCCAAACATTTATAACTAATTTTCTGGACTGGTGAATTTTTTTTTTTTTTTTGGGGGGGGGGGGAGGGGGGGGGGGCTGCTTCCACGAACAAAGGGGTTTTACTTTTGCTTTTAAAAAAATTCTGCATGGCGCATCCCTACCCCCCCCCCAAATATATATATATATTTGACTCATTATGCCACTGATTTTCTGCATACGTGGGGTTACAGTTTTATAGTGTGATAACGTGTATTACATAACACCCACAAAATGTAGTAACACCTTCGCACAAAATATGTTACTTTCCCACAAATGTAGCGATCTTGTCCCACAAAATGTAGTAGTTCTCACACAAATGTAGTAATATTTTGTGGGAGAATTTGACTAAGAATTACTATATTTGTGGGAGGCATCTTTACTACATTAATTTTGGCGGAGATGGTTACTACATGTATGTTAAGTTTAAACTGGTTATTTAACCCATGTCTACATGGTCTATGACCAAACAAGGGATTATATCGGTGCAGGGTTATGGTCATACTCTCAAAGTTCAAGTTTTGATATAAGTATAAATGATATTTTCACCTTCTTGCTTCGTACATGACTTGTGTATACTATATACCACAATGCCATAGAATATAGAACAAGAGTTAATGACATGTGTCTGTAGTGGAATGTAGTTACTGAAACTCTTATTTTTGTAGGTGTCTTGGTATTACAGTTGCCTAATACATTTCAAGTTAACATTACGTTAAGTTTGTTTCTCATAGTACCATTATTTCAGGAATTTTATTAGAGGGAACTGAACTTAGAGTGAGTCAGTATGCTGACGATACAATTATTTACCTTACAGCAAACGAAGTAAACCTATAAGGAATACGTTAGACATACTGTCCTCTTTCAGGAAAATCTCTGGTCTAAATGTGAATATTGAAAAGAGCAATGTTGCTCGCCTTGGGCCCTGGAATGATATTTTATGTACAGACATATTTGTTTTATCTTGGAACTTTCATATATATCAATGAAAATGTAGACTGTTTTGCTAACAAAAAATTGCAAAATAACAAAAATGACACAGGGGAAAGTAACTGTTCCAATAATCCAAGATATCATAAATTATGAAAACCGAAATACAAAAAGTACTTCCAATAACACATTTCATGATCTTGAATTACAAAAAGAGAAAGACAAATGTTAAACAAGTGACTTATTAAAAAATAAGATAAAGAAAGACAATGAAGAGAAAAGGGAGAGAGGAAAGAGGAGAGAAAAAAAAAAGAGAGAAAAAAAGGGAAGGAACTAATGTAGGAAAGTATAAAAGTAGAGAAGTATATAGGCATAGCCTGTAGGGAAGGGGGGTGTCACAATTTTTGTTTAAATGAAAGTATTCTAAATTTGAAACTTTGAAACATAAATTAAAAAAAAACAAAAAAACTTCTAACCGTGGGAGGGGACACCCCCGGTCGCTTCGCTCCATTGGCAGCCGTGATTAAGTTACTGGGTTTTGTTTTTTCTTCTTCTAAATATGCAACTTTCAGACAGATTTCTTTGCAAAGAGTTCTTACTTTGTGTAAGGGGAGGGGGCAACCACATCCTCTCACTCCTCGGTTGCTGTGCTCCCTTGGCGGCCGCTGAGCAACCGTGCTATAAGATTTAAGGTTAATTCCTCCCCCCCCCCCCCGAAATCCTGATTATTTATGACGAACGCACAACAAAAGGTAAGGTCAATGTTAATTAGGCTTTTAAATTGACAAATGTAGACACATAGATTGAGTTTTGATTTCTAAAAGCGCAAAATAAAAATTTTCTTTTTAGTATAGGATGCCAAATGACACTAAATGTCTTAATTTGCTATGTAACACGATCATTAATAAAATTGAATATTAACATGCTTTGATGATAGGCAAAGGATAGGCTAAGGATAGACGATAGGATAAAGTTTTAATAGCTGCATTAGCGATATAAATCACCCCATTCGTGTAGAACAAGGAGGTACCTATGCTCGTTCCCCAACCGCTGACCCGACAAGTGACGAGAGCTTTAATAACTATTTGTTATGGCATTCTATCACGGTATCCCAAAACAAATATTTTAACAATAGCCTTTCAAAACGATTATCCCTCTTATTAAATTGTTTCACCGGTGAAAGAGTTATCTTGGTGAGAGTCGTCCTCCAGGGAGTCATTACCATGTTGCGACGCGTCCTCCGGGGTATTTGTCCCCTGGGGAGACGTCCTCTGGGGAACTTGTCGGGGGGGGGGGGGGGTTGTCCTTCGGGGGAGTTGTCCTCCGGGGGAGTTGTCCTCCGGGGGAGCCGTCCTCCGGGGGAGTTGTCAGGTGGGAGTCGTCCCTGGGGGGGTTGTCCTCCGGGGGAGTTGTCCTGATACGTCTGGTACCACACCGGTTAACAATACAATTTGCAGCTGTGTTTTGCGCCATATCTGCATGTCGTGCCACAAGTGCTCAATTCACGACATCATGGGCATGCAGCCAAGGCTAGCATTTTCACGCTAAGTTGACGCACTGTAAACGCACCGTCACGCACTTGGCCACGAAATATTTGCGCCAAGTTTGCTCAGTTTTGAAATTGTTCACGAAAGTGGGATGGGAATCAAGTCGTGACAAATTTTTGAAAATGTGGAAATTTCAAAATTCGTTTGGGCTGACAAGCTTTTTGTGAATGACATGGATGGTCTAAGTAACTTTAAGGGGTCATATTTCATATGTAAAATGGGGTGACTATTTCGGGACAGGCTCCTGGCCTATAAACCATTTTGTATGAAGGTGTCCAGGACTCCGGGTGGTGTTAATTCCTATTTGAAGGTACGATTTTCAAATTAAATGAGTGTTTTAGAGAAACGTTCTCCAATAGGGGATAGAAGCATCGGCATGATTGTGATAAGAACACAAGTAATGAATCTATTCTCAGTCAGGGAGAGTACCGAGTTTTAGGGAACGATCAAATTCCCCACCAAGCGGGACGATTGGCCTTAATAAACTATTCATGACCTTTCACCGCTTTCTGACCGCGGATCGACGCGTACAAAGTCAATGGCAATCCTACACCGTTTTGACATACATATCTTTAAAAATTCACAAAAACAAAAACAAACAAACAACAACAACAAAAAACAAAAAAAAAAAAAAACCCTAGTGGAATGCTGATATCGAAATTTCACTCAATGAAAGATGGATGAATCAAGTTTATCCCCTCCAGAAAAATCAGGATTTACAAGCCTTGTGGACACCTAATAATTGAACGATGAAAACGCGATTCAAAAATGTATTTTTTGAATCTGCGTGTCGCAGGTCCGTTCAAGGCGTTCTTAATTTGCTGCAGCTATTCAACGAAACACACTGTCCCTGTAATGCCCTATGCATTGACCGTGTCTACACCATACACAACTGCGTGTGTGTGTGTATCTGAGTATAATTATGTTGGGTGCGGGCCTCAGTCATCCCGCTCGATGCGGAGCTGTGTGTGGGTGTGTGTGCGTGTGTGTGTGTGTGTATATATATATCTCTCTCTCTCTCTCTCTCGCTCGCTTCGGTGAATTATTCTCGTAGCGACTGGAATAAGAACATTTATAACGGTTCGTTGTGACCACTGAACTCTCATAGAGTAGAGTGGTTGTGACCCGTTCGCATGGCGCCAGTACATAACATCCTCTTGCGCTTCAATGTTCCCTCAAACGCGGTGCTACAATCGTCCCCCTAATTCGGCTATCTCCCTGATTGATTATTATGCTCAGCTTTATGTGACAAAAAACATTTGTAACAAAATCAAAATTTTGATTTTAATTTTTTTGTATTTTCTGAAATTTCATTTATTAATCTACCATCTGACAAAATTTTAGGGTAAAATACCATGTTGAAATATGTTTTTACTCTCATTCAAAATGTACATGTTTTCCAGGACATTCAAGCTTTGTATGTCAACTTGCTGGGATTGTACTTCACATCGCTTTTCTGGTATAGCTTAAAAACTATGCTTTGTCTGATATTCAAAATCTAACTAAAGAAAGAAAAATATCTATTCTGAATGTATGGAAAGTACCAACCCAATTCAATAAGTACTTCACAGTGTATGCTAGGGAATTTTGACTCAACCTTTTGTGCGACAAACAACAGGACACAGATTAGGCGCTCTTGAATAGTGACTCTTCTTTAGAGCCCGTTTTCTCTATTGTTTTGGTCATTAGCCTGTCTGACACGTTGACATTCGCATTGTAATTTACAAGGCTTCGCTTAGTCCATACAATACAAGTTATATATCATTTTAAAGCTTAAAATCTAAGCTTTCAAACTGTGTTGAAATTTTTAAAACAAAAAATGATTCATAAATAAATCAGCTTGAAAGAATTTTTTCCCCTCTTTGCTTTACCTGCCACGGCAATACCCGAGACGAACGGTATGGCACTTCCACTAAGCGAACAGAAACAGAAGCCCAGGCCGGCCACAAGTCCCCCGATCATCGTCAACACTCTACACGTTACCTTTGCCAGGAGGGGACGTGTCATGAATGCTGTGAAGTATAAGAAGGGAATATTTGTTAATTCGTACATAGTAGCACACCCAGCAGTGTGCGGAGGTGTCGTGGACTAGTGGATAAAGTGACCAATTAAGTCACAGGGGGTGTTTCATAAAGCTGTTCGTAAAGTTACGCATGACTTTACAAATGACTAAAATATGACTATCCAAATGGGATGCTCAATCATTTAACTGCATCAACTAAAGTTGAACTGTGCAGATGTAGATTAACATTCTTATTATAACAAACATTTTTAATGCAAAGTATATTTTTTGCCATAATTTAATTGAGGTTATTGGAAATACAGTCACACTTTGTTGAAACATCAGGAAAAACTTTGGGCATCCTATCTGGCACTTTATACTCAAGTCGTTCGTAAAGTCATGCGTAACTTTACGAACAGCTTTATGAAACATCCCCCAGGACTATGAAGCACATGGTACTGGGTTCGAATCCCTGCCACTGCACTAACATGACTAATGTCCTTTGGGAAAACATTAGTCTACATTCGCCACTCTCCACCCATGCGAAGTAATGGGTAACAGGTAGGAAGAAATTCCTTGAATGCTTAAAAGGGAAGTTCACCCTGAAGATTACTTGAGTTTAAAAAATGCAGACAAAATAAAGAAAAATATTGGCGAAGGTTTGATGAAAATCGGTCAAATAATAAAAGAGTTATGAGTATTTAAAGTTTTGGATTCATGACGTCACATGCGAGCAACTGTCCATTGGTCATGTAATAAATATTCCATATATTCGCATTTTTTTTTACGTTCCACGATAAATTAATATTGTTTCTTTTCAGAATCTAGTATTGAATAACATTTCTGACAATATATCAAATGCACAGACGAAAATATTCTAAATTTTCTGAGAAAACTGTATTTTATGGAATATTTATCACATTACATAATGGAGGAGCTGCTCGCATGTGACGTCACAAAATCAAAACTTCAAAAGTCCATAACTCCGTTATTCTTTAACGGATTTTGTCCAAACTTTCGCCAATATTTTTATTTATTTTTTCTGCATTTTTTAAACTCAAGTAATCTTCGGGGTGAACTTCACCTGCACCTTATCATGGTGGACGAGCTGAAGCTCAGTATTAGCTCTCCAGTGCTGGGCCCCGTTTCATAAAACTTGTTATCAATAACAATTGCCTCATTTCTATGACCAATTCGCTCTCAGCCAGTCATATTCAAGGATTTCAGTAGCTTATAACAATTATTGTAACTTGTTATTAATAACAAGTTTTATGAAACGGGGCCCTGGTGTCGTATATATGCGACACACAGACATGCAGGGTATTATCATTCACAAATTACTTCACCAAGAAATATGTATATGGCGATCAATATAATATTATATCAATGTTACGAGCATGAGTCAATCATTCTAAAGCATAATATTTATATAATATTGACTAGCTTTGAGGGGGATATCGAATATGTTGCCCGCAACAGAATCATATTGCCCCGAGTCGAAGACGAGGGCAATGTGGTTCTTTTAAGGGCAACATTTTCGATATTCCCCAAAAGTAGAGCCAGCCAATATTATTATTATTATTACCTATATATGTCATGTATATGCCTATTATGTAGCAATGACAGACACGTCTGTTTGTCTGTTAAGCCCGGCGCACACTGTACGATCCGACTGCGATCCGACTGATTTTTGATCGGATCGTGTAGTGTGCTATAGCTTATGACAGCGATCCGATCAGTCGCACGACAATCGTAGACCAAATCGCAGAGATTCGACATGTTGAATCTTTTGCGATGAGTCGTGCGATTTTAATCTTTTGGCCAATCAGGATGGTCCAAAATGATGACGTCATCGTCAATTTGCTTGAGATGATCCCCAAAACCAGGAAAAAGCTCATCGCACAAAAAAGCAGCTGAAGTTGTACGCACACAACGCACAACTCGCTCCCACATAGCTCCCACAACTCTGGCGGGCTGAAACCTTTGTATACCGTAGACTGTGCTTGCTGAACCACTTAGCAGTGAAGGTGGAGGATGTCTCCTCTTACCGTATAACTGGACGGTCTGGGCGAAACAAAATAGACTAGTTAGAAAATGAGCAAGAGAAATAATATTAGTCAGTATTCTTAAGCAACAGCCGGCCTGTTTCAGGAAAAGACTTCGAGGAGTGTCAAAGTCAAAAGCGACTCAATTCACCTTCAATCAAGACAAGACCAGGGGCCCGTTGCACAAAACTTGCGTTTGAACGCAACTCAGGAAAATCAAACGCAACTTTATTTTCAGCCAATCAGAAGTGCGCATTAAGGACTTGCGTTTGATTTTTAGGAGTTGCGATTAAACGCAAGTTTTGTGCAACGGGCCCCAGTCCCAGCTATCCAGTTCGAGGTAGGCAACAAGAATTTATTTTCAGATCTAACAAAATGTTGGCTTTGCAAAGTAATTGTTAAAGTAATAAAAGTGAAGAACTTAATTCTTTTTCTTCTTCTCCTCGATCCTCCTCCTCTTTCTTCTTTTTCTTCCTCTTCATCTTCTTTTTAATTTTATTCTTGAGTTCTTATTTTTCTCCTCCTCCTTCTTTCGTCTTCTTTTTCTCAGACTCATCCACCTTTCTCCTTCTTCCAATTATTATGCTTCTTCTCCTTCTACATGGATCTAGGCTCGAGAGTCTACTCTGGAGTCTAACACGTCATTTAGATCTTGATCTAGATCTAACTCGGCTAAGATCTACATTTTATTTTATTTTTCTTTCTTTCTTCTTCCTCTTTTTCTTTTCCTCTTTTGCCTCCCTGTAATTTCCACACATGCCCAGCCCAGGAGGAGTTCCTGGAACTATTCGTGGAGATCTAGATCTATGTCAATATTTTTTAGTTAACGTTAGATCCAACAGTTGGACCTAACTTTGATCTAGTCTATTATTTAACTTAGGCTAGATCCAATAATAATATAGATCTAGTAAAAAGGTAGAATAGATCTAGATCTAAATCTAGATTCTAACCATGTTTAGAAACTTTAGTTGGAGAGTCTAACGTTAGACCATGGTCATGATTAGACCTAGTATTACGTTAAGTAATAATGAGATTAGCAGCAATGCGTAGTGAGTATCATAGCATTGCACATACAGTAATGCTAAGGGCCATACAAGCCTTTTGATAACAGTCCTGGATTTTTCTTCTTTCTTTTCTTTTCTTTTCTTTCCTTTGTTTCTTTGTTTGTACATCTGTAATTGTGTACATGTGCATAATTTCTGCACATGCATGTGTATCGTTATTCATTGTTTCAATGTTGTAGGTGCACCTAACTCAAACTTTTGCTTTTCTGTTTGTGCCCCCATCCACATTGTTACCAGAACCACATGTATTTAGTCTTCAGTCTTTTGTACGACTACCTTTATTTTACTCTGCAGTTTATTATACAATGTTCTGAATGTTGATTGATTGTTTAATTGAAGATGGAAATAAATGTTCATTTTGAATTTGAATTGAATTTTGAATTGAAGTCTGCCGTTTGGTCTAGACTGAGTAAACCAGCTAACTGTTAAATCTGATGATGAATAGATCATACCCCCACTAACGACGGATAATTATGCCTGTTTACGCCCGTGTTCATTCCTGAATTGAATTCCTACTTATTTTTAAATCTTGATCTAGATTCTAACTGTTATATCCAACAACAGAATAAATCAGATTCTAGAGAAATGTTAGAAAAAGGTAAACTTCTACACAGGATCCCTTTTAACAAAAGATTATATCTGTTAGGTCTAGTCTAACTCAACCTAATCTAAATCTTTCTAACTGGTAGACCTGTTTATATGTTGTTAGCTTTAACAACTTAAGTTGGATTTATAATTTTGTGTTTGGCCATTTATTGTTTTATTTATTTAGATCTAAGGACATATTTATTTCTCTATCAACAAACATTTGCATTGGATATTTTTTAAAATTACTTTTAGACCATCTAAAATTTTGCCTGTATTTGTTGAGGGGGGGGGGGGCGGCTTAATAATTTACAGTTACCGTTTCTATCCAAATATTAAAGGGTACATTTAGGGAAAAGATATAGACTGAGTCAGTCTCTCTTATTATACAAACTAAACTAAGTTCAATTGTAGTTTGCCATTAAATACATCAGCTTTTGCAACCTAAAAATGGGCATGTGATGATAGACCTCAGACTCTAAACCCAAAATGTATTGTGGTTTCCATTTCAGGTACAAGTGCTGCATAAGGATGACAAACTTGGCTTTCAAGATTGGACAAAGGGGGGCTACCTACTCAAAAAAGACCTGATGCAACAAGTACCCAGAAGGTGTAGTAGCTGCATAACATTTGAGACCATCACATGTATCGTCCTTATTACAGGTGAGATTAGATGTTAGCTTTAAAAACTGCCCTTTCTTGGGAATATACACATCTAACTTGACTAACTTGTTTCACAGTAAAACAAAATAGGTTTGGAACGATTGTCGTAACCATGCTGGTGTCAAGAAGACTTCATTCAATATGTTAGATTTTTTTTTTTTTTTTTTGTTTTTGTTTGTTTGTTGTTTATTTGTTTGTTTGTTTGTTGGGGGGGGGGGGGGTATTTGGCAAATCAGAGGGGACAAGAACTGTTCTTGCGACTGCCCCCCCCCTCTTCTGTAACATTGTCCCTGTCTTCCCTGATCATATCTATACACCGTTTGCTTCATGATGTCATTGCAAATTCAGATATTGTTTATTCGCCACTATACAATAAGATATGACTATATTTTTTTCTTCCTTATTCAATATAAAGCAACTTTCAAATCATAGACACTTTGTAATAATTTATACAAGTGTGTATAGCAAGACCTTTTCATTATTTTCTCTCCAGATTGATGAGGCATTGGCACTGACAGGGAGGACCCTGAAGAATCTCCCAGACATTGGCAGTCACAGACGATGAATGTAAAGAATTAAAAAAAAGGCAAAGATATATCACTATGAGGGGGATATTGAAAATAAAAGTATGATGAGGAGAATAGTCTGTTCTGTGCTACTCATCCTTAAGACAGAAATCAGACAATAAAAAGGGCAAATATCTAAATTCTTTTATTTTGCAGCTGCCCTTTAAGTGGGTCATCATCATAGGCATGAGTTTGAAGATTTTTTTTTTCTAGAATTGGCGAGACTGAACAGTACAGTTACATATGCTTTGCTATTTTCATTATCCAGTAAGTTAAAAACAATACCCAAAATTGTATTTAATGCAGTTAAACATAATATTGCAAGTTAGACCAAATTTAGATTCAATTAAAAATTTCCATTTGAATTTATTGCTTACTCTATAGTTAATATAATATTGCTTCTTATTTCTGAAAACTTAACATTCTGCAAAGTTTGTATGTATGGAATTACACAAGCTTATCTGTAAAGGGAAGAGGGCAGTTTTCAGTCATTGGATTCCCATCAATTACAGATGAACTATAATTTTGAAACGTGAAAGACCACACTAGTCTCAAAGTGATAAAGGAGCTCCGTGACCAGCCCCCTCCCCCTTACCACTTTCCTGACTTTACAGATAAAATCATTATATTTGCACTGCATGCATTTGAGTCTAATTGTAAGTATATAGGAAAACTATCTCATTTGTTTCTGTCATCATAATTAATGAAATCGATCATGTTTCAATATTCAATGACTGAGAAGCAAGTATTTTGTTTACTGGAGGACATATAACATCATGTTATCCTTAACCCATAGACTACGGGAACCGGGTGGCCCTTGTATTAAGCCTATGGGAGTTGAGAATTCAGTAGTTAACGGGTTAATATTAGAAAACAGCACGGAAGGCAAAACTGGAAATTGTGATCGCCAGAAACAAATGAGAATGTGATCTATGAATCTATGAATTCTCAAAGAAATTGTTATCTCAACATACACAAATTTCTTGATTTATTGATTAGCTTGTTTCATTCATCAAATAATTTAACAAAATAAAGAAGCTTGGTAATGAAACTTTGTTTATTGTTGAGTTTCAAGGCGTCGTATGAATATCTGAAGAACCATGCCAGAAATTGTGCAATCTACATGATTGTACATTACATGATAGATATAGAAAAAGGGCATGCTTCTAACATGTCTAAGATTTCTCATCAACATTGCTACCTGCATTTTTAAGTACTTCCAGAGCAGAAAAAATTAATAGAGAACTAAAATAAAGGAGATGTATGAGGAAATTAGAATGAAATTGCAAGATAAAGATGGTTTACGGAGGAAAAACAATTAATGAGTCCGGATATGTGGCAAGAATATATCTGAAAATGAATGTTTCCATACGATTGATTTGGAGTTAATTATTGAATCTGAATGGAAGGAAACTTCAGTTATAGAGAAGTTGAAAGAAAGGGATTGAGAGGAAGGAAGAAGAAAATATGAGTATACATAGGAAAGGGAGAGAGAGAGGGAGATGAATTATGGATCAACATTGAAAGATGATTTCGAAATAAAAAAAAGGTTTGAGTGAGAAAGGTGTAGGGGGCTGAATCATGTATAAACTTTTTTAAAAAAAATCTGGAACTCCCTTTCCCCCCTTTTTATTCTTTCCACCCAATACCATCCTATATCTCCCTACTTCGAATCAATTTCTCTCTTTGTCCCAAGCTGTCTCTCACTCTATTAATCTTATTCTTATTCCAGTCTTTCCTAGCTTTCTCATCTCCTCTCTCTCTTGCTTCATTTCTTTCTCCTTCCTCTTAACTCCTCTCAGTTTTACTCTGTCTTACTCTTCTCACGTTCTTCCTATCTTACTCGAGACTCTCCCCCCCCCCCCTTTGGGGGGTGGGGGATGGGTCTTCTTTCCTTCAATTGCCGTTCTTCTTTCTTTCTAAGTCGGCTCAATGCTACTTTTCTACAATATGGGACCTGTCTGCATCTTTCCCAATTTCTTCTCTTACACTCAGTCTCACGTCCCCCCCCCCCCACCATCTTTCTCTCTTTCTCTCTCTCGCCCGCTCTACTTTTCCGTGTCTCAGTTTTACCCTCTTTCTCACTTTTCATTTCCACCATTCTTTTCACCTCTTCCATTTCTTGCCCACTCTTTCTCATTCCCTTCATCTGACTCTCTTTATTTTACCCCATCTTCTCATTTCCCCCTTAATAACTCTACAGCCCCCCCCATTTCTCTTTCATTCTCTCTTAATCCCTTATTCTTTACTCTCCCTCCCCCTTCCCCTTGATTGAAGTCCACCCCCCCCCCCCCCCCCCCCCAGCAGACATGTCGGCATCCTCTTTCTCATAATACCCTCTGATCTTCTAGTTCTCATTAATACCTCGGTCTCTCAGGGCTGGGTCTTGTGACTATTATTTCAAAAAATAATAATCTATTTGGTGTAAACGATGCATGTAGGGGAGATCTAGGTGAGTTGAGCCACAAGGAGAGTTGATCCACCCCCTAGAACTACCACTTGCATTCAAGAAAGAAAGTTCAAACGCCCCCTGTAGGTAGTGTGTCACATGTCTTTATTTTCAGTTAAGGCAAAAAAAGTTGCATAACAGCTCTACAAACATGAGGTGAAGGAAGAACTCTAAATTGCTCCAAAAAGTGGATTTTAGAGTTAGAGGTTCGACCCTTTTCATCATTTACATAGGAACAGTTACTTTTGTCGCATTGTGGGCAACATGTAGCCTATGCATTGTAGATTTATTGTAGATTTATTGAAGATGTTTTGATGGAATTTGATAGAACTGCTTTGAAGGGAGTCAATTCACATGTCAAAAAGGCCGACCTGGGGAGAGATGAGCCCCTAATCATTAGGAGACTTGAAAAAAAAAAATGCTGTATTCAAGCTACTACAGAAACTGCACATCCCTTTTGTCGTAGGCTCTCAAATGGAAATCTCATGAAATGGGAGTTAACAGAGATAATGACTACATTTGAATGACATGATATTAGGCCTATGTAGGCTACATGAAACACAATGTCAACCCACATGCGCAAGTTGTGCAATCAAGAACACCTATTTAATATATATATATATATATATATATATATATATATATATATATATATATAAATTCATGATGTTCCACGTATTGGCATATGATGAGAAATAATAAAGGATGACTCCAATGCATTGAATGCCAATTCCAAGTATTTTTATTCTCCAAATTTTCGGGGGTCCTCCCCCTTCGTCAGGGAAAACGTAAAGTGATTTCGACTGAAAACAAACAATAATAAAATCAAAGCAAACGCAATCTAAGCGTATACTGCAGTTGCATTATGCGCTAGTGTTGCTGGGGTTAAAATTAGGCATTATGACGTAATTAACGTCACAATGAAATAGACGTCACAATTAATATGAAGACGTTTAGATTGCGTAAGCTGTACAGAGATCGAGACAAAGCACTTGGCATGAAGAAGAAGGTACAAAAAATGGTCATACCATTACAAAATAATTGAAATTAGAATGAAGTCTGAAAGCACTGAAAAGAAGGTCGCAGAAGCAAGAAGATTAACGGAAAAATGTATAGGGGCTAAGCCACGCGAGATCCCTATTAAGGCCGTTCTCAAAGCTCCTAGATTCAACTATGTAGCGCAATTCTGCCCATTTCCTTTCATCAGCCGATTTGTAGTTCTTCTTGTACTTCTCTCAGTCACACTTATATTGTGTATATTTATGATTTTAATAGTGATTAATGGATTGTTTAGTTGAAGGTGAATAGTTTGGTATTGTGTATAGTATAATTTGATTTAACTACACAATCTGATTATACGTGGATGGAATATTGTGGAAAAGAGAGAAAGAGAGAAAGGGAGAATGCAACCCCTACACACCAATATTATGAAACAAGAAGTTCTCTTTTTTCTTTAATTTCTTTGATATCTTACCTTTTGTGATGATAATGATAATAAAGATGATACGATGATGATGATGATGATAATCATTATGATAATGGTAATGATGATGATACTACTTACTACTACTGCTACTACTACTACTACTACTACTGCTGCTGCTGCTGCTGCTAGATATGGTGATGATATTGTGGCGGTTTTCACAAAATTTATTTATTTAATAACTCAAAATTTTTGCATGGGGTCAGTTTTAGACACCCTTTGGAAATGATTAGTTTCTACCAGAAAAATTGGTATTTCTTGATATAATTCTTACCTTTTTGAGGTCAGTCTGGAGGAAAAATTACTCCTGTTACTTTGATATGAGAAGTTGTATTTTTCATCAATTAATTCATTTATTGAGATAAACTTGTATTTAACACGAGTCTGCTTTCAGTGCATGCATGATTTTATTGTATGTAGTATAGCTGTGAAATACGTCATAATAAGCATATATACGTCACAATGGAGAAACAGATCAAAGTCATGAATACTTATATATGTAGATAATGCGCGTGTAAGAGTGACCAATGTGTGTCTGACAATGACAATGACAATGACAATGACAATGACAATGATTTTATTTCCCATGTCACCCCTTCCAGGGTATTGGAGAAACAATAATTCACAATCAGTTTGTATACACAAGAACAACTATATACAAATATATACAATATTTACAGTATGTCTGCGTAAAAAAAAAAAAAAAACAAAAAAAAAAAAAAAAAAAAAAAAAAAACACACAACTACAACAAGCGTACAATATTATGCACTGATTTGCACAGACACTTATTCCGTAACGTGGGTGTAATGGAAACTAGAATATTGCCTGGCTATAACAAACAATGTACATGTATAAAATTAATTAAATAAAAGTGTAAGAAGCAATGAAACAAAGCTAAACTACAACAAAACAACCCAAAATATAGTAGGTGCACCTATCAGTATATACATTGTATAAACATATTTGAATATTATATATTGTACAATATCTAAGCATGGAGGGACATTATCCCCTGACAGAATTTCGCTAGATTAGTTAAAACCTTCATATCTTTAGAATTAAACAATTGCTCCATTTTCAATGAACTTGGTCTGTTTCGGAAGCACGGTTTTACAAATCTCTTTCTCATAGCATCTGTTGCCGAGCATTCAAAAATATAATGAAATTCATCCCCAATCTTATTTTGCCTACACAACGTACAAATTCTGTCTTTTCTTGCAATATTAACATATCTACCAGTTTCAACAGGAAGTTTATGATTCGAGCAACGAAATTTCGACAAATGAACTCTATTTGAAAAAGGTAATTTGATAAGGTAGTTTTCAAGACCAACATTGTTCTTAAAAATTCTATAATTAGTGCAATACGTACTTTCATGGATATTACTTCTCCAATTTTGCGAATAAATGTCTCTTAATCTCAATCTAATCGCTGAACTAAACCATGAATAAGAAACATTTCTGTTGTCATAAAATATATTAGACATACCAATCTCGTGGAGACTACGTTCAATATATAATAACCACGGGGAAGAATAAATAGCTTTGTCATGTAAAAGTTTCAAAATATTACAAACTGTATTTGCTAATTTAGCCTCTTTACCATTAACAGTTCGGAACCAAAACTTTAGCATTAGTTCCTTAATATTTAAAGACATTTCCATCCTTCCAAGTTCTCCAACAGCCATGCCATTGTGTGTGTTCTTCCGTAGTCGTAAAACCTGTTTACAGAACTGGGTTTGCAACAGTTCTATCTGAGAAATATTTCCATGTCCCCAAATTTCACTTCCGTACAGAAGAATTGGCACGACAAGACGGTCGAAAAGTTCAACTTGAATATCCAACGGCAACCTCAGTTGCCTTGATTTTATAATCAAACTGTACATTGCTCTTTTTGCTTGATTATATTGTTTATTAATAGCTCTCTTAAACTTATTATTGTAAGAAAATATCACACCCAAGTACGTATATTCCTCTACAACTTCTACTATGTCATTATTAAACTTAAACTGCGCATATTTTCGAACTTTTCCTCTCGAAAAAATAACTACTTTTGTTTTACTAATGTTAACCTCTAGTGACCACAAGTTACAATAAACGCTAACAGCATCAAGAGCTGCTTGCAATTCATTCTCATTTTTCGCAAGTAGGATGGTATCATCTGCATACAATAGTGAGAAAAGTTTCAAGTATATATCAACACCTTCCGAGAGCAATGAATTGTCAATTTTAGTAGGTAATAAATCAACACCATCATATTTTTCTCTCACGAAAGATACAAAATCATTAATGTATAACGAGAAAAGTAATGGAGATAGGTTTTCGCCCTGCCTTACACCAATTTTACAATCAAAATATTCCGATTTCTCTGAATATTTAATAACTCGAGATTTTAAATTTGCGTACATGCTTTTAATTATATTGAAGAGTTTCCCACTTATTCCACTTTGTGAAAGCTTAAACTACAATGAAGTCCTATCTATAGAATCAAAGGCCTTCTTATAATCAATGAATGCACAATAAACTCTTTTCTTTTGAGATAGGTATAAATCTAAAAGAGAGTGTAAAACAAAGACATGGTCACTGGTCGAATAATTTTCTCTATATCCTGCTTGTTCCTCTCCAATTATATTATTATTATCTAAAAAGTAGTTTAATCTTTCATTAACTATCGATGTAAATAATTTACCAATACAGCTGAGCAAGGTAATTCCTCTATAATTATTAGGGTCTTTCGGTGACCCCTTTTTCTTGTATATTGGACATATAAGCCCAAGGGTCCAATCTGTTGGAATAATACCTGAATCAAATATTAAATTAAACAGCTTGGTGAGTAAACTGATCAATTGCCTAGGACTACATTTCAAACACTCATTTAATATCAGATCGACTCCAGACGCTTTGTTGCATTTCAATTTGGTAATTTGATTAATAACTTCTTCTTCACAAATAGGTTGATCGAATTCCCCAAAATGTAACAAATAATCATTGTTATGGTTTCCTAACAAATTACATCTTTGTGAAAGTAATCTATTGGTATCATTTAATTCCTGGAAATGAGTTCTAAATTCATCAATATCGACAGGACAATAATTTCCCCCCTTTTTCTTCACGTTAAGAATATTCCAATACTGTTTGGGGTCTTTCGTTTTTAAGTCACGCAAATTTTTATGAAGATTATTAAAATAGGCCGAACGCGCCTTATTCACAGTTTTCTTGTATAAACGTTTCACGTTTTCAAATTCTTCTTGGATCGAAGTATCCGTAGCTTTCTTTCGTTTGTTTTTCAATTTGAAAAACTGCGATCTCAATATTATACACTCTTCATTAAACCAAGGTAAATAGTTTTTTGGTTTTCTCTTTTCACTATTATTAAAGCGACGTTGCAAAGAAGTTTTCTTCACCATTTTTGCTGTAGAAGCTGCATTCATATACACTGTCTTAATCATATCATAAATCTCATCAACTGATTCTTGACTAAGCATTTCGTTTTCAATATTACTAATCATGAAATTAATGTCATCATAAACATTTTCTTCAAGCCCATTCACGAATTCCTTTGAACGAGACTTATCCCATGCTATTTTAAATGAATCAGGACCTTTGTCCCTTTTTATAGTCAATTTACTATCTTCTATATCGTACTGAGCATTAATATCAAGGTGCACATAAATTGGATTATGCTTATCTGAAACAAAATTGTCGAACTCCTCAACCACAAACTTCTGCACATATTTATAATTTTCCTGAGTTGTTATGCAGTAATCAATAACACTTGTATTGGCATAAGTCAGACTGCTGGGAACATCAGCAGTATCCCGACCATTAATAATACTTAAATCCAATGACTTACAAAGCTCAATTAATTTCAAACCATTGTTATTTACACAGGTATCCATGTTAATTCTCTCGGGAATGACATGATTTATGTCGTATGAATTAAATAACTCCATATCTTCTTCTTTGTCACTAAAATCTGGCAGATTCCCCGTACGTGCATTAAAATCTCCGATTAAAAATAATGGTGCATCAAATGTACTCCTCAAATCAATAATATCTAAGCCTATATCTTCAAAACTGTCTGAATTATAGTATTTGGAATTTTCATGTGGGATATAAACAACACCTAATATTATACTAAAATTTTGATTCACGTCAATCTTCGTCCACAGTACATTATTGGAACGTAATTCATTTAATACTCTAATTTTATATTTGTTTTTTATGATCATACAAATACCGTGGACACCTCCAAATGGTTGATTCTCATTTAATTTCTTTTTAAAATAAGCTTTGTAACCCTGAGGTATTAACTTATCATCCAAAATATCGGTTTTTGTCTCATAAAAACAGGCAATATCAACTTTCCTTATATAATCATTCAAAATACCTAACTCAAGCTTTGATCGTAGTCCACAAACATTAACACCTAGAATTTGTAGATTGGAGTGTACAGTACAAGGGAAGTGTGCGTCCGACTCCATGCTAGTGTTGCCATGGCACCCCTACAGTCCAACATCCCTTAATTTGCCCTCGGACCATCCAAGCTTGGTGCAGAGGTCCTGCGGTACTTCCAGCACCTTTCTGCTCTCCTGCCCACCCGGCGCCTTCACCATGCAGTTAATTCTGCCGTCGATGGTCCACACCTTTGTCGTGTTTTGGTCACCCTTCACGGCACGGAGAAGCTTTGCTCGGACAGGAGTAAGATCCTCTTCGATGTACACATTGCTCATGTTTGGCTCCTCTCGCAGACGACGCTTGGCTCTCATTACCTCCACCTTGGTCTCCCGACGCACGAACTTTGCAATAATGGACCTCGCCTTCTTGACTGCAGATGGTCCTCGTGATTTCGTCGCGGGTAACCGATGGCTTACGCTTATGTCATGACGGGAGACGTGAACTCCTGCTCTTTGCACGACTGACACCACCTTGGCAGTAGTGTCCTCCGCGTCGGACTCTGGGATGCCATATATCCGAATAGCGCGAATGCGTATGTTTACCAATTGCGCTGCGCGTAGCAGACCCCTGGGAGGTATAAATAGCGCGTTGACCTAGATGCATAACCATTGTGTATTCCGAGCTTTCTGCCGGCCACACACGTTGTCACATTCTTGACATAGTTTCTTTGTTTACAGAGAGTCAGAGATTAAGGTAAATATGACTCATACTAGTCTTGATTGTTGCAAACTTTATCTTTGCTTGTCTTAGAGTATATTTTGTATTCATACGCAGTGCAGTTATTTGATTTAGAGCTCTGCTGACAAATTTGGGCTGAGAATTGAGGTTAAACAGAAGTGGGTACTCCTTGTTTTGGTGTGATGTCATAATTTATGCTTCTAGGCCGGCCTCTTGGTTTCGCCAATCAGCAAGCTAACTGAGATACCTGCACTGTGTACATTATACACACACAGAGTATGTGTTACATATTTTTTTAGTGTTGTGTGTGGAAAGTGTTAGTCGGTACGAAAGCAATTTGTGCCGTATTTTATTTATGTTTTTGAACTAAGATTCAGGAACCTTTACCAATGTAATGATGCAAGATTTTATATGTATGTTATCAGCAAAATGGTGTAGAATGAAGTTTGGGTATTTGTAAACCAAAATTTGGCTCGATGACTTTGGAATCTTTGAAGAAGTTTTACAGGACCAATTCGGTAGTTGGCTTGTTAGCCGGGTTCGGGGGATACACACACACACACAGAGAAATGAACACTTTTTCTAATAGGACCTTTCTAGTAGGACCTTTCTAGTTGAACATTTCTCGTTGAACACTTTCTAGTAGGACCTTTCTCGTTGAACACTTTCTAATAGGACCCATTCTAGTAGGACCTTTCTTGTAGGACCTTTCTAGTTGAACAATTCTAGTTGAGCACTTTTTGTCTGTATTGAAGTGCACAATTTATGGCTCGTTTGTGTCATGAATAAAAATTGGTTTTGAATAGTCAAGTGATATTTTGAACATGTTATCTAGGCAAGTTAGCTTGGAAGAGAAACATTATTTATAGTCTCTTTTGACATGTTTTTGTTATTATTTGTGTATATGAACTGTCCTTACATTGTTAGTGAAATTGAGAGTCACTTGTAAGAAACAGTATTTGGAAAAGGTCAACTGATATTTTGGTTGAGCACTTTTGTGGACTGTAGCTCTTGTGGCAGAATAAAATTCTAGCTGCAATAAAATGAGATGCGGTACAGGTCGTTGAGCAGTCTGACAAACTGTCTCAAATGCAGCCGTGTTCTCGTCTAGCCTTTTCCAGGGTTGTTTCCGTGACATTTATGTATTTCCAAGATGTCTTACTTCTTTTAATTTGTGCTACAAAATGTGGGATATTTATTTCTTAATTTATTAGGTGACCTGCAGACGTCTCTAATACAATGAATTTTTGGAAAGAGAGGCTTCGAGCTTCTGTTACTTAAATGTCACCAGTGCCTCATAGTAGAGTCATCCTTTTATTTTATTTTATTTTTTTTAGTTGTAGTGTTAATTTGTGTTAGTTTAGAACAGTAATTTTAGATTTGATATCCTATGACTTATTCGAATTTTTTATGATTAGGCTTGGCTAATGTACATACTTGTTTCATAACCTGAAATTGCCAAGGATGCCTCATTTGTATATATTTGTAAATTAGAGGACAAAGGCAGCCATTATTTTATACTTAATCAAAAATGCTTTTGCTCCTAAATGTAACTAGAATGTAGATGAAATTATTTTAAGCTCGCCAGATTATTATCTGGTGTCTCTCTCGTCTTTCCTCCTCTCTCTCTCTCTCTCTCACTCTCTCTCTTTCTTTTCCTGTTGTTCTGTACAAGCACTCAGAAGTGGAATCGTAAAGAAAAGTAGAGTGCAGTTACAAAAAATTTTAATATTGGTCATAACAATTGTGACATTTACAGTTAGGTCCAATACTGAATACAGACAGATAGGGACGAACTATAGGACAAGCCGGATGACTTATGGTTGAAGAACGTTAGGACTGTAAAGTTAATTCTGAAGTTGACGATAAGTTTAGGAATTTATAAATTCGAGGCTTTATCTTATCGCAGGGACCTTTGTAGTAGTCTCATGTGAAGCCGACAAAGTGAGCTTACATGTAGTACGAGGGGTGGAGAGACCCGTCATGGAAATCCCCGAGAGAGGTGTAGGTAGTTAGATATAAAGCGGTGGGGAGCCATTGTGGATTTGGTAGGCTCAATTATGGGACAGAGTATTTTGGATAGACGAGTAGATGGTAGTTGAGAGGCTATGTTGTTTTAGCCCAGAAGAGAATTACTTGCAAGTTTCTAGTAGGAAAGAAAAGGTTTCTTCTTATGGAAAAGAATTCAGTGAATCAATACCTATCTCACACTATCACTCAAATAAATTATTTAACTTTAGGACTTAGTCTTAGGAACTGTAACATTAATAAGTTAATCTTAACAATCTTATATTACTTGTACATAGTGTAAATAACATGAATTGAACTCGATAGACATGTACTGGATACAGAATTGGGCTTGAAGCCTCATTGTATAGTCAGATATTTGTAAATAAAGAATTACTTGTTATTTGTTCATTGAACACTAATGGCTGACAGATTGATTCTTACTTAGAAATGTCTGGTCACACATTAGATACAGTGATGGTATTGGTACTTACTACTTTTACATCTTATCCAGATAGCAGTTTTGGAAATTCAGAGAACGAAATCATTGTCTGACTTTGTATCAGACACTTAACCATGTCATTGTGCCTTTAGATTGCTCGCTACCGTACAGGAGGGATGAACGAGAACTGCGAGAGTGATTGCCACTGTGTTGTTGTTGGTGCATGTAATGTGACATGCTTGTTGTGTGCTGGAAGCACATGTTTGACGAGCTGAGAGTAGAGAAAGTTTGTTTGAATATTTCTGATTAAGTACAGAATTTGACAATTTTAGTAATTAGGAAATGTTATTTAAAGAATCATAATGGAATTTAGACTCACCTTATTGTTGTAGAATCTGGAATGTACTTGAGATGAATGTTGTAAGATGAACCGAGATGCTCTTGGCATGCATGAATAGGAAAATGCATGGGCGCGAGAGTCGTTGTTTATTTTGGGGTTCGGGTCAAAGGTTGACCAATTAGAGACATGAATGAGTGCGTTTTTTTTGTCTAGAGTCGAAGTGAGTGAGCCAATGAGAAGGCCGAGATTTGTGCATAATTAGGACATTTAATTTTGTGTGATGTTGTGTGTATTCTCTTTATGACATAACGCTGTAAAGAGAAAGAGAGATCTAGCGCTCAAAAGACTAGATGGTGGCAGCTTACCGTGAGAAGTAATGTTTTGTTTGATTGTGGTGGCAAGGAAGACTTGTGAAGATGAGAGTGGAAGATGATCAGTCAGTTAGATAAAATTCCCTTTCTCTTTCTTTCTTCTCTCTTCTTTCTGTCTGCTTGTCTTCTGCTTTTCTTCTCTGTCTTCTTTTCTTCCTTCTTCTTCTACTTGTTCTTCTTACTGTTTTCTCTATGAAAGGGGAAGAATTCTATTCGACCTCTTGTCTTTCAAATCTTCTACCAGCTATCTCCCTCTCGCACCCCCCTTGGGTTTCCTTCATTCTTCCTACCCCCCCCCCCCCAAATTTTTCCTCTACTTTTATTAACCCCCCCCCCTATCCCGCCACAATATTAATAGTCATCACCACTACTGCTGCTGCTGCTGCTGCTGCTGTGAGAAATATTGATGATATTAATAGTCATCACCACCATCGTCATCATAATTATACAGATCATTAAGCGTTCTGCTATATGCAACAGTATGATTGATGACAGAGATAACATTTTTTTTGTGGGTATAATTTACCACAGACTATGACTATATAAATATTTATACAAAGAAATACATATTATTTATGGCTACAAGTTGTAAACATACTGTAAATATTGTCAGGTTTAGGCTAATTAATTTGATGTAGTATATAAGCCTCGAAAGGGGGAAATGACATGCAAAACAGCACATTTTTCGCGAAAAAAAAACATTTGCACATTGTAATTTTAAATTTTTAATCTTCATGGATGGAATAATTTGTCATCTTCATGGGAAGTACTCTATTTGCAGTGGTTTGTGGTGTAACATTAATATTTATGTAAAGAAATACATATTTAGTATGGCTACAAGTTGTAAACATATTGTAAATATGTGCCAGGTTGGTTAGACTAATTAATTTGATGTAGAATACAACCACGACAGTTCAATAGATTAAGTATCCTCGAAAGGGGGAAATGACATGCAAAACAGCACATTTTTTGCAAAAACCCTTAACATTTGCACATTCATCAGAATTGTAAATATTGAATCTTCATGGATGGAATAATTTGTCATTTTTCACGGGAAGTACTCTATTTGCAGTGGTTTGTGGTGTATACTGTTGGTTAGATACGAACAATGAAAATTACAATTATGTCTGTAATGATGACGTACAAAGTCCTATTTATATTTTCAACACCTTTTTTCTTCCCAAAGTATGTTAGGTTATCCGTTTTATCGAATCTGTATAGGCGTATGGTAAAACTGTGACAGTATAGGGCTAATGTTTTTAACTCTAATTTCAACAGTTCGAAATTTTGGCGAGCAAATAAGAAAAAGACTGACACTTTACTATAGTGTAGTTAGAATAACTAATAAACATGTAATGAATGATCTAAATAAGATATACAAATCTTAAATGAACCCTCTTGCTGCCGGAATATGGGGTGAAGGTTGACCGAAAAATTGTCAATCAAAATCCCTGGAGGAGGGGGGGGGGTGGGAGGGGGCGGCATCCCCACGGACCTTGTAAGATATAACCGCAAAGGAAACAAAAAAATTCAGTAAAATATCTGTATCTCTGCAACTGTGTGTGGTTTTGTGTATAATTTATCATCGTCTTGTTTAAAGTATCTTTTGGTAGACTAACTTTATGTGCAGTGACCACATCTGTACTTCCGCATAGGTTGTGTATACAATGAAATTAAAAGAACAACTTTTAGCTTAGTGCCTTCCTGTAAATGGTAATTAGATATATCATATTCAGTCCATCTGTTTTCTTCGTTCAATATTATAACTTATGATTGAATTCTGCTCCCATCTTCTATACAGTGTGAGTCAATAAAAAGGATACCCACATTCAAGCCCCAATATTTTAAAAACCAAGTGAAATCGCTAAAATGTATTATAATGGTATGATAGTTGATGATGTCTTCTTTATTTTGATAGGCTGCTCACCAAAATGCGATCATGGATGAATGAGCACTGGCCATTTTAAAAAAGTATGTCAGAATCGTCTTTGCCAAAGTTTGGGCTGAATGGTGTTGCTTTATGAGTGCGTTCTATTTCAGCCAACCTTGGGTTGACCGTTCATTCCATTCAAAACTTGGGCAGAGGCAAATTTGACATGCATCAGGAAAAATGTTACTGTTCAGCTGTCCATTGTCGAATTTTATTGATCAAGGTGTTAACTTTCAGGAAACATGACAGGCTACAATATGAGTATCTCTAATTAAATCTATATGTACCGATTGCAACGACATTTATGGTTGAATCTGTGTTTCATTTTTGTATGTGGAGGGGCATGTGTAGTCGATATGGAGTTCGTGTACAGTTCATCTTAATTTTTGGCGACCACTATGAATGTATTCTACTTGTTCCCACTAATAAAAAAAAAAATGATGTTGCCATTTTATCTGTTGAACTTTAGTGACCTTAACCCATAAGGTCAAAATTCAAAGGTCATTAACATGACCATACGCCATTCAAAGTATGTTGAATTTGGTATCAAATTGTAGCAAACTTTATAAGGAATATGTTCATGATGACACATGACATCGGTTTCGTCTTTAGACCTCTCAGATTTTTGTTATATGTAAATCCATATAAATAAACTTATTACAATACACTCAAAATATGCATGTTTAATTAACTTCCTTTTTTAATTAACTTGCATCATGCCAAATATGGTTATGTTATGACTTTCCATTGCAGAGATATAGCATATGTCAGAATTTTACAAAATGCGCCTAAATGACGTCACGATGTTTTGACTATGTTGAAAAAATTTCTGTGCCGAGACAATTACCATATCTACCATTGTACCAAATTTGAGTATATTTGAATGGGTAGTTTTGGAGATATTGTGCGTACAAAAAAGCGGGTAGAAATAAAGATTAATAATAATAATAATAATAATAATAATAATAATAATAATAATAATAATAATAATAATAATAATAATAATAATAATAATAATAATAATAATAATAATAATAATAATAATAATAATAATAATAATAATAAAGAAAGAAAGAAAGAAAGAAAGAAAGAAAGAAAGAAAAATTCGTACAAAAATATAAGGTGGTCTATACTTGAAGTACAGCCCACCTAATAATGTGTTGTTTTAATCAGTGTTTTAGTGACTATTGATGTATTGCTAAATGTCATAACAGTAGAATCCTAGATGTTGAATCATAATTAAGTGATAGTCCAGCAGATTGGTGCAGAAAATTGATGGAATTGTGCACTTTTTCATAAAACATAAAATTTGGCATGTAGGTAGAGTTTTTTATGCCGAATAATTCTGGATATGGGGCCACCAAAAATTCGGGCCCTGGGACCAGTTGTGCCCATTTAAAAAAAAATGGCCCTCTCAGGGTCCTTCCTCTTCAAAGTCTCGCACCCTCCTCATTAACATACCCTTTCTTACCTGCAAGAACTCTTGAGAGCGAACGTACAGGCCCGTACAGGTACCGTGCAACCGACGTGCAACCGACGCGCGACATGTCACGGCTCCGTATGGAGCTTTAATTGGGCTTCCTGAGACCTCCGCAAGGAGCCCGTGCGATGGTCGCAAGAAGCACGTGCAAGGAGTACGATGGCTGCGCGTGGAACGTATGTTCATCTGAACACGTAGCCACACACAGAGATTGTTGGACATGTCCAACAGTCTCTTTGCGTGTCGATCCTGCGTGCTCTTACGTGCTTGGAAAAAATGTGCGACGCAAGTAGGGTTTTTTAAATTTTTGTTCAGCTTTTTTATTTGGGGGGCCTGTAAGAGGGGCAGGATAGGGAGTACGCCGGGTTATGATGAGTAAGTCTCTGGTATCATCTTACAACACAAATGATAAGAACATGAATGCAGGAAGATCGTGTTCAATGTCAATGGGTTCTTGTATTGAATATGTCTAAACTGCATGTTTCATTGATTCTATTCATTAACAGTATACATTTATCAATACCATGACTGTGAGTCAATATTCATTGTCCTTTTAAAATCATTGATTGATTATACCTGACCTACCGTGAATTTGAAAGTCACACACCAACAATTCAAAATCCAACATTTCAATGTTGAACAAAGAACCGCACCAGAAACTGGAATATGTTTTTCGAAGTCCCTCTCCCTCGCAGACATGAGTTCATTGTACTTTTTAACCGACACTGTTTCTTGTTACTTCAAACAGCAGGTACCATCATACATGTGGTTCTAAGTTAGACCTCTATCATGTCTATACGAAAATGGTTTTATGTCTTCAATGTTTAAATCTCAGGGTTCCATCTTATGTGTGCATTGTGGTGAAAGTTTTGATTTTTTTTATGTTGGGTAATTAAAAAATGACACTGGCTATCGCTGACAAAAAAAAAAATACATGAGTAATTATAACTCATGCCATGGGATTGATTGCGCGGATAAAAATATATGTTCTGTAATTATTCATTAATATTGTTACAAATGCCCCAGCCCCACCTATCCATCTTTAAGTCAGCAAAGATCGATGTATCAAAGATGCGTCTACAATTTGGAAAACAGATCCATTTGCTGCCTGAAATAATTCATAGTTTACCATTAGTAAATGTCATTGTATTTCCATTTACGACATCATGCACATTATTATGGCGATTATACCAGCACTTTATACTAGGCAATGCAGACCAATCCACAAGCGAAACATGTTTTTCCCTACTCCCATTTACAAGGTGGCACAACTCTCCCATGGGTGGCTCAACTCTCATTATGAGTATGCTCAACTCTCCTCACCCTGCGGGAAACTTGCGCCATTCGAAAATTTTTCAAAAAAAGGACTACTACTTTGAAATGCAATCACCTTGAATATCATAACCCACACTGTATGATAACATATAGGAGCTAAATTTCAAATGAGAAGTTGTCCAACCCACAATGCAGGTTTGGGGAAATATGGCCCATTAAGAAAAAAAGTGGCTCAACTCTCCTGGATCTCCCCTACCCTTTTCCCGACTGTAAAACAGCCCAATTTGTTTTGTAAATCATTGTTATTTTCAGAAAAGATACTTCTTCTTGATTAATATAATATACAGGACACGATGAAAGTGGTTACTCCGCTGCAAAATACGCACGAGTTGCAAAATCATCGGATATAGGTTTTAGTGGAATCGTACAGTCCGCGATGTGCTGCGACTGCGATCCGATTGGGCTCACAGTCGCAGAGCAATCGGATCGCAGTCGGATCGTGTAGTGTGCGCCGGGCTTTAGTCCTTCTGATTTCAGGTTATTCATGCAGGTATGTCATCTGGGTCAAGCAATTGTGACGTAAATTGTTACCGCGCGTATACATTGTTTAAGCCTATACTTTAACGCGTACACAATACTGTGCGTATGCACTTTAATAAGAGCGCACTGACAAGAAAAGGTGGATAATGCTGATGAGGATACCCTGGGTAAATGAGACCATATTATTATTAATATTATTATTATTATTATTATTATTATTATTATTATTATTATTATTATTATTATTATTTTTATTATTATTATTATTATTATTATTATTATTATTATTATTATTATTATTATTATTATTACCATTAATTATATTAATGCATTAATGCATCAAAACTATTTAACATTATTTATCGCTGGGATAATGAAAGTTTGAAAGGCCCAGAAGATAAATGACTATACCAGTGGATTTTTATGTATATCTAGAAGGTAAAAAAAAAAAAAAAAAAAAAAAAATCAGAATCTGCATGGTTTTTGACCACTAGATAAACAGGATAAATGCTTATCTGATATCGAAACATTTGAATGTTGAAACATTTTAATATTCCACACCTGGAAATCTCTCCTAAACGAAAGAATTTCCATATGGACATCAATCATGTAACATCACTGTTTTATCTATATTTATAAAAATGCATTATATTATGGCCATTGCTATTGAGGTAATCCATTGATCCAGACAGTATACGCTGCTCTTTGTCCTGATTCGATATCGAACATGGCTGTGACCATGCTCTGATCATGATATGATCACTGCCACTTGTTTTGTGCTTGATATCGAACACTTGCACCACATCAAAATCATTTAACAATATTTATCGCTGGGATAATGAAAGTCTGAAAGACCCAGAAGATAAATCACTATAGACCAATGGATTTGTATGTATATCTAGAAGGTAAAAAAAGAAAAGAAAGAAAAAGAAAAAAAAGAAAAGAATAATAATGATTAAAATATAACAAATCAGAATGCACATGGTTTTTGACCACTATATAAACATGATAATGTTTATTTGATATTGAAACACTTGAATATTGAAACATTACTTGGAAATCTCTCCTAGCATGCCTAGATGAATGAATTTCCTTATGGACATCAACCATGTAACTGTTTTCTTGATGCTCGTAAAAATGCTTCATATTATGGTTATTGCTATTGAGGTAATCCATTGATCCTGTCAGTATACGCTGCTCTTTGCCCTGATTCGATATCGAGCATTTTCTAATCATGATATGATCACTGCCACTAGTTTTCTGCTTGATATCGAACACTTGCACCGCATCAAAATCATTTAACGATATTTACCGCTGGGATAATGAAAGACTGAAAGACCCAGAAGATAAATGACTATACCAGTGGATTTTTATGTATATCTAGAAGGTAGGGGGAAAAAAAAATAGAATTTGCATGGTTTTTGACCACTAGATAAACATGATAAATGTTTATCTGATACTAAAACACACATTCTGCATTTGTACCGATAGCACATGATTACACAAACAGAAAACAAATGTCATGCAATAATATATTAAAAAAAACAAAACAACAACGACAAATAAACCCAGACAATTTCATTCTTGTGATAACATGCTCATTTATAGTTATATGGCCCACTACCCACTGGTTTAATGCACAGATATCTGGGTCTTTCCTTCTCTTTATGGCAATCGAGTTTATGACTCGATCATATTAATCTCAGTTTACAACTGTGTGCAGAAATTTAAAAAAAAAAGATTCTTCACACGGGTAACGGGTTAACTTTATATACTGTATTCATTGATAAAACGAGAGACCAATTGAAAATGCTTAATTATTATGTTAAAGCTGTCCTGAGTGGATTTTATGGATAAAATTCATAGAACTGCAAACTGCAGATTTTGCATGGCGTGGTTGAACGCTACGTATACTTGTGCAAACAGTCTGCATCTGTAGCGATAGTGCATGATGACTACAAACAGAAAAGATGTATACGATAAGTTACCCCCCTTTGTTTTCTTCCTTTCTTTCTTTCATGCTAACGTACGCATTTCGGGTTTACATGCTGACTACTATGCATTTATTTTGTAACTCCTACATAATATGCCTACGCAATTAAATACTGACGGAAATGTCTCGCTACGGACGTATCACTCAAATTCTTTTCCTTTATCACAAATCTACAGCCTAACCTAATTTGCATTTGTAAACATCTGCGTGTACTGTTGATTAGTCTACATATATTTTGAAACTCCTTCATGTATACTATATGCAAGCACTGTATGCCACCATGGCAACAAACGCATGCCTTTATCATTATTTAGAGTACGAAGTCGATTTCATGACCACTGTCTTGCAAACACTGCTATACTCTGAATTATTCTGTATTATGTTCATAACTCCTCAGTTGACATATTATCTGCAGATGCAACGTATAACTAAATGTTTATGAGTTTAGATTTTCCTGAACTTAAATCCCCTGCACCTGGGTACTTTCAGGCTGAATCACTTCATTTACTACACCCTTTTGTGCAACCGTTCGATTGACAATTCTCATAAAAGGTTTTGCTTGCCACTTATCAGGTGACCAACTTTGGTCTTATTATCATCGTATTTGTTGTTTGAATAGATACACCAACATATTATCATGGAACGGTTTTTCAGAGTATCTTCATGAAAATGTTTTAATGTTCACTGACATTAAGATGACCCTTTGCATACAATTGGAAAAGCTATATACGATGAAAATCGTACCTCATGTCGATATCATAAATCACATCTGACAGCTGTCATGATTGTGTGCACATGTACAATTTTCAATCGGGTTAAATCTGTATTGTATACCGATACAGTATATTCCTTTTGTTTATCTCCACAATATAATTTTGTGTTAACAAATGTGCCTTTGTAAACAAAGACTGTATTGTTGAGTACTCTGCATCTATTCTGTAACTCCTCATAATTATACCATACGCAATTAAGTACCTACGCAAACTATCTCCGTTCACAGATGTATCACTCAAATTCTTTCCCTTATCACAAGGGTATACGATGAAAATCGTACCTCATGTCGATATCATAATCTCACTTGACAGCTGTCATGACTATGTGCACAATCTTCAATCGGGTTAAATCTGTATTGCATACCGATACAGTATATTCCTTTTATTTATCTCCACAATATAATTTTATGCTAACAAATGTGCCTTTGTAAACAAAGACTGTATTGTTGAGTACTCTGCATCTATTCTGTAATTCCTTATAATTATACCATACGCAATTAAGTACCTACGGAAAATGTCTCCGTTCACAGATGTATCACTCGAATTCTTTTCCTTATCACAAGGGTACAGCCTAACCTAATTTGCATGTATTGTTGACTAGTCGGCATATATTTTGGAACTCCTTCATACCATATGCAAGCACTGTATGCTACTATCACTATGGCAACAACTTTTGGTTTTCTGTTCTGACCAATTTTGTATTTGACCCTAACCGCTATTTCGTTAGTCGTAAGATGTTATTAGTTATCTGTTTCGTTAAAGGACAATGATGGTCCTAGATAACGTGTCGGAGTTAAATATTTGTTTTCCTAATGAAATCTAAGTCAAATATTTCTTTTCCTAAAGGAATCAAACCCTCAAATCCAATATCTTCAAAGTTTTTCTTTCGAAAGCCAAACGAATACCATGAATGCAAGCATATTTGGCTCTTATTTTCCGTTTTAAAACATGTTTTGAGCATTTATCTTACATAACGGTTTATAGGTTTTGCTCATCTCATGCTTCTGAAAGTGATAACCATGTAAAGCAACATGCATGTGTACATCTTTACACGCCTTGATTTAAAATACCATACTGAACATGATAAACTATAACAATACCTTATCCAGTAATTGACACTTCCCCACCCTCCGTTGTATCTATTCTCTCTATTCTTTCTTCTCTCTGCCTCTTCGTGAATATTTCTCTTTTCCGTACAATTCTCATGTTGCACCTCCATTCTCCCCCTCTTTTTCCTCTTTCCCCTTCTTTTTCTTTTCTTTTCTCCTCCCCCCCTTTTCCCCTCCAATCAAGCTCAGCGGTCTCTTTCTTTTTTTGTATGTAGCTATTTTCTTTTTATATATTTATTATGTAATAATGTATTATGTACTAAGGGCACCCTCGCCCCAAGCTTTTGCTTTTAGAGGTGTGTCCTCCAACTATGTATGTATCACATTAGTGTATATTTTGTCATATTTTTTGTTCAAAATATATGTACATTATTTTGCTCATTTATTAATTTGTATATTGAAAAGTTGGAAATAAATGTCTTTAGATTGAATTGAAAAATTAGGTGGGCTGTATTTCAAGTACGGACCACCTTATGTTTTTGTACGATTTGTTCTTTATTATTTATTTTTATTTCTACCCACTTTTTTGTACGCATAATATCTCCAAAGCGGCTTATTCAAATGTATTCAAATTTGGTACGATGGTATATATATGGTTATTGTCTCAGCACAGAAACTTTTTCAACATAGTCAATGCATCGTGACGTCATCAAGGCGCCATTTTGTAAAATTCTGACATATGCTATATCTCTGCAATACAAAGTCATAACATAGCAATATTTGGCATAATGCAAGTTAATTAAAAATGAAATTAATTGAACATAGGGTGCGTGCGCGTACGCGCGCGTCGGTGAAGTTGCGCGCGCGTAAAAACTAAATATGCTCGAAATGGCCTATAATCAATTTTGGGCATGTTTAAGGCCATTTTAAACATTTCAAAATTTTCCGCGCGTGCGCACATGCGCGCGTCAGTGGCTTTAAGTTCCGTATACAGGGTTCGGTAGTCGGCCCTCTCCTCTTCATAATGTACACAAGCCCTCTGTCAAGATGTATTGACTCTCACCAGGACATTCGCCACGCAATGTATGCAGATGACACACAAATTTACATCATTCTCAAGCCTACTGGGAAGGATGATGCTGCACTGAAGCTCAGCAGATGTCTTCAGGACATAAAAGCCTGGTCGCATGATAATAAGCTTTGTCTTAATGAAACGAAATCAGAAATGATCCACTTGTTCTCAAAACACAGAAAAACAGAATCATTTCCAATGTTATTCGGTTCAGATAACAGAAACACCAGCACTCTAAAGTGTAATGATTGGGTACGGGACCTTGGGGTCACAGTGGATAGGAATCTCACTTTCCAACAACACATCAAAAATGTCTGCAGGTCTGCTTCATTTGGTATTCACAAGATAGGAAAAATTAGGAAGCTACTCGACCAACCCACAGCTGCTAAACTAACCCATGCCTTTGTATCTGCTCATCTTGATTACTGCAACTCTACCTTTTCCGGAATCCCACAATCCCATCTTCGTCCACTACAAAGAATTCAGAATACTGCTGCAAGGCTTGTTACCCTGTCAAAAAAATGTGAACATATAACACCAATTCTTCGCTCATTGCACTGGCTTCCAATACGCCAGCGCATCATTTTCAAAATTCTTCTAATAACCTATAAGATTATTAATGGCCTGTCTCCTGTATATCTTTCTGATCTCATCTCCCTTCGCTCCTCTAGTTCTCTCCGACCTCTTCGTTCTTCAACAACCTTGCAGCTTACCCGCGGACCCCGAACTAATACCAATTATGGTGATCGAGCCTTTTCTGTAATTGCCCCATGCCTTTGGAATCGATTACCCTCATATATCCACAATGCCAACTCCCTTGAACAATTTAAGACTTTACTCAAAACCCATCTTTTTAATGCTTAGTTTTCTCCACTCAGCTGTGGGTTGGTCTTTTTTTTTTTTTTTTTTTTTTTTTTCCCCTCAAATATGAATATTAATTCAATTTGATTGAATAATAATTTAGGTTACTCTATTAATAGCAAGAATACTGTGCGCTTAGAAACACCAGTATAAAGCGCTATATAAATGTTATAATTATTATTATTATTATTATTATTATTATACAGCATGAAAATGACTTATCTTGGACTGTTTTAGCATTTCAATTGATCCAACAGAAGTTATCATTTCGGCAGCAGGTGGGTGTGTTGCCGGCTTCTTCTTGGTGACCTTCTTGGTGCTATAGAAGATATAGCTCATACCTTTAATTCCTTTTTTGTAAACATAGGACCTAATTTAGCAAATAAACTCAATAAACTGAACGAAAATTTTACTAAATTTCTTCCTGAACCTACAACTTCTTCACTGTTTTTTAATCCCATAAATCCTAATGAAATAATCGAAATAACAAAAAATCTTAAGTCAAGTAAATCACAAGGTCACGATAGAATCAGTGCTTTTCTCCTTAAACAAATCATACATTTTCTTGTTTCTCCTCTAACTCACATTTTTAATCTATCTATTAACACCGGGAAATGTCCTGAGTCCCTAAAAATTGCAAAGGTAAAAACAGTAAAAATGCCTGGAATAGACTGCATGTGTTACAGGGCATTGTTGAACATTTGCAATTGGTGCGTGCATTATACCTGCATGCGCGCAAACATGTAGAAATGCTTTAGTTGGTCTATAATTGATTCTAACGTTGATTGCGCATCATTTTGACATTTTAATACACTGTACTGTGCACTCGTCGAAGCATTTATGTAGGAACATGCCTACTTCATACTTCAATATTATTACTCTATCGCATTTCAACTCTTCCACAGCCCACCTGTATAGTTGTACTTGTTCAACTCTAGTTATTATTATTATTGTTATTATAAGTTTTATCGTTATCATAATTTTATTATCATCATTACTGTTATTATTAGTTTTATTATTTTATTATTAATTTCATTATTATTATTATTATTATTATTATTATCATCATTATTATTATTATCATCACCATCATTATGGTTGTTAGCTGTATTGTTATTATTACCATTATTATCATAGCAACCTTTTCCTCCCGATCAAAGGCCCAGAAACAGCAACAAGCAAAAACACACAGTGTGCTCTACGGCAAGTGGGACTAAAGTTTGCTAGCCCCCGATCACCCCCCCCCCCCTCGTTTATCAATTTTTGTATATGCAACTGCCTACATTATGTATAGGAAGGAAGTGACCTTTAAATCATAATGACCTGTATTCATAAAAGCGACCTGGTGTAACCACCGGTTTAACTATTATTATAAATATTATAATGATTATGTACCGTACAGTGACAATGCAGAGTTATGGTTGTCATAGTATAGTATAGTATAATGCATAAGTAGAGTTGTTGTATAGTACAGTATAGTATACAAATATACAATGGCACTCGAGGATCTGGCTAAAACTATTCGCATCGAAGGAACACAAAATTGTACTATTCTCCCGAGGGCCATCGTACTATTTGGTGTTCTTGAGTGCGAATAGTTTTAGCTTGTTCCGAGAATAAGTCATTGTATATTTGTTTTATATCCGTTTTTATATCCGACGGGCCAATTCACTCGCCTGCAGCGAGCTGTTGCGCCTCAGTAGCCATTTTTGATTACTGTAACACAATAATTTTATTTATATTTATTTATATACTCATATTGCTGTATCATGCATTGCTCGTTGTTACTATTTTCAAAGACTATTACAAATATTATTACTCTTTGGAGCCTATAACTCACAAGCGTAGCTTCCTCCTTAGGCTCCTCAATATTTCATTATTATTCTAGCCCAGTCTGCTCAATTAATATTGCATGCAAACGCATAGATATGAGGTACTCACCTTCTTTTATTTTCTCTGACAATATATCTCTTGTTTGTTCGTATCATTTATCTCGTTTGTACCAATAATTGTTTGTACCCATTTACATGTATACTGTAAAAAACACATTGTAAATGTGAAATATGAAACAATAAACTGAAAACTGAAACTGAAACTGAAACTTATCTTGAACAAAAGCTTAATTCTACTCATCTACTTGATCATCTGCACTGTAGGGTATTATAGACCACACACGTATACACAAAGGTGGTTTCAAATCAGACCATGGTTTATGCAGATTTCGTGGTATAAATACGCTTGATTTAGCGCGTACTCTTAAAAAGATCCAATAATGAACGCGCGCTGGTCGCGCGTTCATTATTTATTAGTTGGCAAAAGCGCTAAATTCACGCTAGTTGCCAAGGTTCAGACCATGGTTTTACGTAAATTCAGACCATGGTTTATTTAAAGAGGTGAATTTGCGTGGATATCAAACGCGTAATGATGACATCATTACGCATGCCTAAAACAATAGATACGCGCAAATGAATGTCGTCACAATGTAGGATGCGCCCAGGCTGACCAGCTGCTTATGGGGGGGGGGGGGGGGGGGGGCGGAAAATGAATAGTTCATTTTCCCCCGCTAACGTCATCGAATAGTTCATTTTTTTCCGCTAACGTCATCGAATAGTTCATTTTTTCCCTCTGGTGATGGGGAAAAAATGAACTATTCGATGACGTCAGCAGGAAAAACGAACTAGACGGCAAGAAACGGCTTTTCTGGTAAAACTATTCATTTTCTTGTTGTGTACACTCCTAATACAACAATCTTACGATGAGAAATATAATATATTATATCCCTCATTAAAAATTCCTTGCTCTTGGATTGGTCGAGAGCACTTCATGTGATTAATCATAATTCTACCAGAAAAAGAAATTACTCCGGGAGAAAAATAGGTTTAGTGACGTCATACTTTTCAGAGTATGATAGTTTTTTTACTATCATGCCTCCGACTGCCCCTTGCTCCCTAGAATCATTTCTCTTGACGCGTACGGCGAGCAGCCAGTAGTCTCCCTCGGCTAACTCCCGCGATGGGACGGCGCGGGCACCAGTGAAACTACGCCGAGCCCGAGAATTTTCATAAATCCATGTAAAGAAAAGTGAGGGGGGTGGGGAGGGGGGGGGGGGGGACACTGAACAAAGAATAGCCGTCAATTTTGCAAAATATGCATGAAGTAACACTAAGCCCAGTAAATATTTGCAATTAATAATTCTGTCAACCTATCTTGTCAAAGATTCTTGACAATTTGCATGAAATTGTGTTCGATTTACTGTTTAAAAGTGACCTGTCCGGACACACGACGCGTTGGTTATGTAAATGTAATTGGATGTAGGTCAGTAGATCAGCTGTTTCTCAACATGCGCAATTATCGTATAATGCACAATTAGTGTTGCCGTTATCGGTAATCAAGAACGCGAGACCTATTGCATTAAAATTTGCGTTTCAACGTAACTCAAAAAAATAAACGCAAGTCCCAAATTCGCGATCCTTATTGGTTGAAAATAAAGTTGCGTTTAATTTTATGATTTGCGTTAAACGCAATTGTTAATTAAAAAAAAAAAAAAAAAAAAAATATATATATATATATATATATGTATATGTAAAAAGCTTGACAAATGCACATTTGTGCATGTTTGCATGTTATGACAAATCAATCTGAATCATCCCTAAAAAGTCTAGAGAAATAAAACTCCATCTTACTTAAACCGACGGCTACACCATGACACATTCCGATTCCAAATCCTAGGATGGAAACTCCGGTATCGAAGTCGTGTTTGAGATCGGGGACGACCACGCCGAACGATTTCGCCGTACCGGTGTTAAAGAAGTTGACGATGGCTGCACCAAGTACAATCATATATTTCCATCGTCCTCTTGATTCCCCGGGTACAGTCATTTTAATGCGATTTTAGAGAAGCAGTACTGGCATTTCCAAGATAAACACATACACCTTGACATCCTAAGTATAGGTTGTGGTATTACTGTGTTAAACCTTTTCAAAGTGAGTATCGTATAGAGTTTAGACACTGTGGGTGACCTCCGTCAGAGATCAATGCTGAGGAGTTCTACGCTTAGATTTTTTTTTCGTTGTATAGATCCTCTAGTGCGTATCAATTTTTGTACTAAACTGTTTGCCAATCTATATACATGCAGGTTTATTCATTTATATTGATCCTCTAGTGCGTACCAATTTTTGTACTAAACTGTTTGCCAATCTATATACATGCAGGTATATTCATTCATATTGATCCTCTAGTGCGTACCAATTTTTGTACTAAACTGTTTGCCAATCTATATACATGCAGGTATATTCATTCATATTGATCCTCTAGTGCGTATCAATTTTTGTACTAAACTGTTTGCCAATCTATATACATGCAGGTATATTCATTCATTACTGCAATAGTTCTTTACACAAATGTATATTCACTTGCTTCACAATTTACTTCAAAAGGGGGATTATCTGTACGTGTTTATTTATTTTTCATTCCTTACAGAGCTTTTTGGCATTACACCTTACGATCGGTCTGCGATCTTATTTCAGAAGAAAATGTACTATCATGTGACAAATCATTTAAAAACGAAAAATACTTTTGATTGAGGGTGTGAATAGTCATACAGATAGTAAAGTCAATAATACGGCCTTTGCCGAGTTTTCTAGGAGGTGGAATGGCCAAATCGGCTCCGAGTCGTAGTGCCTACGATTTGAAACTAATTTTGCCCTTATTCCCTGTAGAGAGCTGACAGCTCACCAAAACCCTATGTTTAGTATTCATATTACTTTTCAGAACCTGAATAGGGTAGATTTCATTTGTTAAAATGCCAATATTTAATGCCATAGCGATTTATTTCATAAATTGGATCGCAGACCGATCGTAAGGTGTGCGGTGGCCTTTATAGAACTCGTTCACACGATAAAGAATCAGACTCGACTCGCTGTGTGAACCAGTGTGAACGATTTGTGCTAAACCACAGACAATTTAGTTCGTAATGAGTAGAAAAGACTGATATCATATTCAAGTGAATAAACTGGAGGAATGAATGCTATTAAACTTTTGTACCCTTTTCGTATATGTACATTTTGTCTTGAATGCACCCGGTCAGCGTTCAGGCTTGTCGCACGAAGTAGATGGTCAAAAATGAAACCTCGAAGTTATCTACGCTTTCCAAAATTACCTTGGACAGTTAATATTTTCATTGATTTCTTTTCAAACTACGTGTTGTATTACAATAGAGAGCATCTGTTATAAATATTTTTGATAGATTACAAACTGCGTCAATTCCATGTTAACTCTTACTGTACCAAGGGGTTTAGCTCCCTTCAAAATTTTACTGAAATGTGATCAATGCTTACTTTTCAAATGTCTGCACATCATTAACCTTCTATTATTTCACAAAATTTGTAGGAAATTTATTACCATTTCTTATGATACCAAACATTACTTTACCCAACTTAATGCATAAGAATTATTGAAAATTACATTTGAGTTTCTTTTTTGTCCATTATTTTTTGGTTTCTCATTTGTTTACTCTTGTTTAATATTGAAATAAGGTAATATCTTTTTAAAAATCTGCAGTTTTCTCTGAAAATTTCTATGGTAGCATATAATTGTAATCATACATTTAGAATGCTTGATTTATGTTCAAACTTTTGATATACATTGACCACCATAATACCTTTCCTGTGGTGGAGCAATTGGTGAATAAAAATGACAAGTCTATCCATCACATATAAGTGACATCGGCACTGGAAGAATTAAAATGATCATGTATTTTTCTTGGTCACAATTACACAGGACATCGAGGAGCGACTGTGGAACTCAGATATCGAGTTCCATACTTACATTTTCTTGCTAAAAAGATTAATCTCTAATAGTCTTTTCTGATATGAATAAACATGACAACGATGATAAAACAAAAATAAATAAAGAAGACTGTACAGCAAATATTACTATTATTATTATTATGAATAGCTGAGACTATGCATTTTTATACATTTGCTATTAAAATATTCATCATTCATTCATTTATTCATTCATTCATTCATTCATTCATGCATTCATTCAAATGGGTCTATTTGTAAATCAATATCGCAGCCATAGGTCTGATTTGCACATCATTTTTACATTATTGTTTTACATTAATAAAAGGCATAAGACAATTAATCCATTCAATTCAATTCAATTCATTTATTTGTCATCATTTAAAAAATACATCAATACATGAAACAGAAATCATTTAATTAGAACATAATAATGACGGGAACCCCGCGTAAAAGCATGAAAGCTTGAAAATAAATGTGGGGACCCAATTATATTACATGTATAAACAAATTATATTACATTCAACGATAAACAACAAACGAAATATAAAAATGCAATAGTACAATACAAAAATACAAGTACAATACGAAAATACAATTAAGCCAAGCTGACCTAGTTACGATATTTTTTTAACAGGACATTTTTCAACTTTCTCTTAAATGCTGTTAAAGACTTTACACTTTTTATATCATTATCAAGACTATTCCAAACTAGTGCACCATGATGAGAAACAGATTTTGTGACGAGAGAACTAGTAATTTTGTGTAAATGAAAATGAGATGACTGACGGGTATTATAAGAATGGATATTCGAATTGAATACAAACATGTCTCTAAAGGCTTCAGGAAGTAAATTCAAATTGTATTTATACATAAAAACAGCGGTGACATATTCATGAATGTCATAAATATTGAGAGTTCTTTTGAGGTTAAATAATGGGGCAGATGAAGCTAAGTAATGAGAGTTAGTGCAGATACGTAAACATTTTTTCTGTAATACATGCAATTTCCTTAGTTTATTTTGACAAGAAGAACCCCATAGCATATTTCCATACATTAAGTATGGTAAAATTAAGCTGTTATATAGAAGAAAAAGTGTTTCTTGTAAAAGTATATCTTTCAGTCTACGTAAAATACCAACGACCCTGCTAACTTTATTCAGGACATAGTCTATATGAATATTCCACTTCAACTACCGATCCACAATTATTCCTAGGAAGTTATGAGAGTCCGAGTTATTAATACGTACTCCATCTAAGCATAAATTTAAGTCAGGCGTGTTTCTAAAAGTATTGTTCTGTCTGTTCGAAAAAAATATGCCTTTGGTTTTATTTATATTCAAAGATAATCTGTTGGCTTTCAGCCATTCAGCCACTAGAAGAAATTCTTTTTCAGCCTTATCAATTAGGATTGACTGACTGTATTCAGATGACACCAGGCTAGTGTCATCTGCATATTGTATAGTATGAAAAAAATTTGAAGCAGTATGTAAATCATTCACGTATATTATAAAGGCCAGTGGACCAATTATGGAACCCTGTGGAATTCCGCATGACAACGGTCTTTTATTCGAGATAACTGATTTATAAACGGTACATTGAGTTCTATTATTAAGATAACATTCAAACCACCTGAGTGGAACACCCCTTATACCGTAACATCTCATTTTAGAAATGAGGATTTGATGATTCATTACATCAAACGCCTTGGAAAGGTCAAGAAACAAACCAAGGGAATGTTGTTTTGATTGTAAGGCGTTTGAGACTTTGTCGTAAAAATCGATAAAGGCATGCTCTGTTGAATGCACCCTTCTGAATCCAAATTGAAAATTGTATAATAGATTATTGGATGATAAAAATGAATACAATTGATTATAAACAACCTTTTCAAGAATTTTTGATAAACAGGGTACCAACGAAATTGGGCGATAATTCTTAAAATCGAAAATATCACCTGCTTTATGAATAGGAATTACCTTCGATATTTTCATATTAGTTGGAACTTTCCCTTGACTTAATGACAGATTTATTATGTGAGATAACTGTGGAGCTATTGCATGAATGCACTTTTTGATAAGATTTTGACTTATACCATCGACTCCAGTGCTTTCGCTGCTATTTAACCCCAACGCTATTTTGGTAACTGCATGCACTGAAATTGGTTTGAAAAAAATCGAATTAGTACAAGAGGTTTTAATATAATCCAAAGGATTTTTATCAACCCTGGGTACAGAGTCAGCTGTTTTGGGACCGATTTCAGTAAAGTATGTATTAAAGGAATTTGCAATGTCCAAAGGGTTTTCTATCTTTCGTCCATTATGAATCATATAAGAAGGCAACGATTTTTTTTTAGTATTAATAATTCCATTTATTGTTTTCCAAGTATTTTTCAGATTGTTTGAGTTTATTCGAAATAAGTTATTATAATAATTTTTCCTTGCTTGTCGTAATAAATGATTAGTTCTGTTACGAGCATGTTTGTATTTGTCTCTTGTATTGACACCCGGATTTAATTTAAACCTCTTGTAAAATCTGTGGTTAATGTGACGAAGGAGTGTATTCGTCAGCCATGGTTTGCGGATAACATATCGTTTCTTCATTTCTCGAGGTGTCTTACAATACTTATTATGAAGAGTTGCAAATTTATCAATGAAGGAGTTATAAGCATCGTCTACATCAGTTGCAACATACACTTCTTTCCAGTCAATATGATTGAGATCAGAGTTAAATTTGTTGATATCCTTATATTGGAATTTCTTTTCAACAGATGAATTAATAGAAGTAAACACTGAACATGATTGTGTAATTTGAAATATTGGAAAGTGATCTGTAACATCACAATAAAGGATACCAGAGTTTATCTTGGTTAGTACATTGGTAAAAATATTATCTATCAAAGATATCGAAAATTTCATAATTCGGGTAGGTTATCAATCAGAGGATACAAGCCTTCTGAATATAAAACATTTAGAAAATATTGTACAGCAGAAGATTCTGAATGCATTAAATCTATGTTAAAATCACCGGCGAAATATATCGTTTTGTTTTCCATTGATATCACTTTGAGAACACTTTCCAAACATTCAATACATTTTGACGGAACCGAATTAGGGGGATGATACATGCATGCAACAATAACATATTCTCTTTCGAGGGATATTTACCTCAATAAATATTGATTCAATGATGTTAGAGTTTAAATTAAGGTCATGACGAATATGAAAATCTACAGAGTCTTGTACCAGTAAACCAACTCCTCCGCCTCTCTTGTGTGACCTATCAGCATGCACAAATTTATAACCCGGTAGATCAAAACAAATGGGAGTTCTCTCTGATATCCAGGTCTCTGAAAATGCAATGACTGTGAATGGGTAGCTCAAAGTGGAAAGATATTCGAAGATGCCAACCGGATTTTTACAAAGACTTCGGGCATTGAAATGAATTATAAAAAAAATTGTAAAATGATACATTAAAATCATGGAATAAAACTTTGGTAAAATAATCTAAAATTTTTAAAATACAATTATTGATATATTATTGATCTACGTTATCATGATAAAAGTACAGCGTTTAAATATTTGAAATAAGATAATTTAAATATCAAATAATTTTACGAGTTTGGTTAAAAATATGATTATAATTCAGATAAAAGACGGATCTTGTAAGGGAAAGCAGTATTTTGAAATCCATTTTTTTTCAAGTTGATTAGTTCTCTTATTTGGTAGCCAGTCATACAATGGATGTTTTCAAATGATATAGCGAAGCCTTAGCAAATTGTTTCCTTCGTTTTTCCACTATGACCTGTATAATGAGCTTTCAAAGAACATCTTCACTGTATTTTGTATATTAACTGCTTAGGATGATCCGACTGGCTCTCTTTTGAATTCTTCCCAACTGATTGATTTGATTGCGATTTGCGAGTAAGGTTTGCATTAAAAACTGGCAGGCAATAATCAAGTACTGATCTGAAGCGTGTTAGCAAGAAGATTCAAACAGATGGAGTCATTATTTCATTCATTTATTTTTCCTCTCATGGGGTGGAACACCCTAACAGCAAAAGCTTATTTTCATAGGGGTCCACCAACATAAAAACATAGTGCAGATAAAAATACATTTAAAGTAATAACATGATATAAGTAAATAATTAATAACAGACAGCTTCCCTTTGAAGTGAACTTCGATGCCGCCACAACAAACGCGACAAATATGCGCTCTCCGAAACATTCTTCCAAAGGAGGAAACAATTATCAAATTCTGTTTTATTGCATAACCATGGGATATGTACAATGGAGGTTATTGGTTATCCTGTTATAATGATAATGAATTTTCACAGACCTAAATTTAACTCGGGAAATGTGCACATGAATGGTTATAACAAGGTACACGTACGTACGCGAACATATTTAGTGCCGAAAATACAAGAATTGCGATGAGAATTTCTTGACTGCTCGCGTGTGCCCACTACTTTGGTTGGCTTTTATATATAGAGAGCCATCTTTTACGATATGATATCTAATAGTCGGAATTAAACGGAAAGGTGTTAAAATTGCACTAATGAGGCACACATTTGTGACACTTTTAAGGCTATACCTCAAGAAATTCTTCATGTTGAGGCAGGGGAATTTCAGAATGATATCGCAATCATTTACATTACAACTGCACTTTCAATTTCTGTGTTAGTCGATTTATGAATTTAACTGCGCATCATAAACCTACAAATGTCAAACGTTTCTAAATCTCTCCCGTTTACTTTAGCGGCATCAGACATTGACATCAAAGAATCAAGGCAGTTCATTAATTCAACTGTACATCCTTTGCAATGTGCAAGGAGTTTGCATTGATTATCGTTAATTGAGACTCCGTCTGTTTGAACCTTCTTGGTGTTGCCTACAGGTGACACTATTCACACCCTTTATTACCGTTGTAGCTGTTTACAGCGTTTTATACACGACTATACTCACTTACCTTCTTTGCTATCTATGTCCTCTTTCCCAATCTCTCCCTCTCTCAAATTTAGAATTTCCCGACTGATGTTAAATTTTACCGGGGAGGGGGAGGATTATATATAATGACACAAATTCTGCATTCTTTGGTAATAGTACTGCGGAGCACTGCATATTCATATAACAGTACATATAAAGTTTTTAATAATACACAATTACAATAGACTAGATATTAGTTCTTTCCGAACCATTGGCAATACTTGTTACGAGCGCAGATGGGGGAAACGGCACCGAGAACACGAAGAGAGCGCCAACAACGTCAGAAGGGCCGCCAGAAAGTTTAAACAGCCAAGGCCGATGAAGGCTACATCGTAATTCTGAGTCATGTCATAAATCCATCCTACGAAAATGAAATTTTAAAAAGAAAGCGAAGCTTCTAAGGAAGGGGATGGAAAGTGAGGTATACGGGAGTCCGGGTCTCTCACAACAAATTTTCAACAAGACATACACGTGTTGCCACAGCGTTATTGTTGGTAATCTGTAGTCCGAAGGAACATAGAGTGAATAAAAAAAAATTTGATATTAAACGCCATAGCCTTCTATTATTCAGAAGCTGAAATATTATAATGTGAAAATACTTTAAAGACAAAGTAAATAATCAAAATGAGTTCCAGTTGTATGTGAAAAAATAAAAACACTACGCAACTTGAGAAGACAAAATCCATCATAAGTTAAGACGTGGATATCATCCCGCCCTTTTTTTCGAAAAAATGTTCCAGCACCTTACAGTACAACCACGCACAATTCACTCACAGGAGAGTATAATGCTTAATAATTGTACTTCAAACATGATTTCAGCAGGACTCACCAGCGAATAAACCTCCAAAGATTTCACCAATTCCAAGGAAGAAGTATGCCAGAGCAACCCCTGAGGCGTATCTCGAATCGTCAACGATCTCCTCGATCATCAAGCAGACGAGAACCGCCATAGCTCCGATAGTTGACCCGTTCATTGTCGACAGGATGGACAACGCCCAGAACGTGGTCGTCACGTAGTTCAGGCAGAAGGCCACACCGCAGATCAGATTGCACACAATGAACAAGGCCCTCGCGGTGATCCGCGGGCCGATCGTGAAGCCGATGAAGAACCGACCAAAGATGTTCCCAAAACCTTGGTTTATTGAAATCAGCATACGCAGAGATGGTTAGAAAATGGCTAATGGAAAGAACTTGAGGATAATATCTTTAAATGATGGAGCATGGTATCCTAGTTTCTACACATTGTATATCCAGAAATAGCACGCAGGACTGCCTACTCCCTGTTACACTATCCATAACACCCAACTGGGAAGGATCCCGTCTCCTGTTTATCGTACCGACACTGTCATGACTGTTATGAAAAGCAAGAATTTTAAACCGAATTTAGACATTTTGGAGAGACAAAACCCCCATCGCAACGATATCCCGATGCCGTCTTAAAAGTAAATCCAGACGATTTAGAGAGGCCTTAATAAAATTGGTGAGACTTTTAATAATTTAGTTACTTATCAAGCTATACAAAAGGTTTCATAATGAAGTTTCCAGGGCCTAGGACATCGTTTGAAAAAGATTTCTCGTCGCCACACTAAGAAACAGTGTCATCATTTCATTTCCATTTATGATATATATATTCACATTTAGAGTTTATTTGACTGAACCTTTGTGGCATAGAAAATGTTAAAGCAGAATTCGTGCTTTCTGTTTCACGTTTAAACCTAGTGATTGTTTTTCCTGGGGAAAAGGCAGGGCAAGAGGTCAGTAAAACTTTTGCTTCTAATGTATAATCATGGATACGTAGTGAGGAACAACGCTAGGACACTAGGCCAACATTCATCCTTTGAGTGCTTCTTGATAAAGTTTCTAATTAACAAGACAAGACAAAAACGTTCACCTCCTATCGTTGCAAACAACACAGCTTCATTCATCGGGTATCCTTTTATCTGACCGTTCGGCACCAGAAATGCTACCCAGCCTGTCGTGGTTGCTCCCGAAAGCAGTGCAGCAATCATCACCAGATTTATGGCAGGAAAATCACACATCAGTCTCAAATTAAATATGTCCGCCGTACCACTCGTTCGGCTCCTGTAATTCGTTGTATTATTAGACTGCTCTTTGTCTAACAGAAACTCCGACTCTCGCTCAGAATCGAGTGGTCGATAGACTGCGCCTGCCGCAACGTTTTGGAAGTTCAAGGCGGCAACGAGCAGAAGTGCCCCTCGCCAGCCATAGACGTCGGCGAATTTCTCCGTCATGACCGGTATCAGCATCATCCCCACTGCCCCGCCCGTGAAAGTGAAGCTTAGGGCGAGCGAGTAGGAACCTGTGAAGTAGTCCTTGACTATGACGACGTTTGAGATGATCATGAAACTGTACCCGAGACCTATTCAGAGTTATTCGAAAGAATGAAGGAGATATGTGTTAAGGAGGGAAAGAGAGGAGGTTGGAAGTGGGGTGATATTAAAGGGGAATTAACCTCAAAATATATTGTGCTTATATTCAAAGATGTAATCTATTCCTTTTTGTTTTCCTACGTACTTTTGCTTTAAAATCTACGAGATGGGTACAAATCAAGGTTTTTCAGCACAATTTATCGTCTGCTAGCGATACCTGGGGGCTGCCATTTTCTTGATGTGTACATAAAGATATTTTTAATCCGAATGCAAAATTGTCTTTCTTCCTGATACAAAATCCCATATGAGATTTAAAATATTTAACAGATACATATATTATAAAAACGAAAATGTGTTTTATATTTTATATAATACGTCTTATTGCCTGAAATCAAAAGATGATTATTTGCTTTATATTCCACATCTGAAACATTTAACGGGTACGAGAAAGACAATTATTGTCTACTTCTCGAAAAGAACATTTAGGTACGAATTCACAAAAGAAGTTAAAACCACCATAAACCGTACCCCTACCTGGGTGCGCACAATTGTTTTATCATTTTAAGCGCGCGATTGGGCAATGCGCGCTTATTTTAGTACGCCTATGGAACTATTCGTAAAGGTCACGCACTTTTCATTTCGCGCGTACCCAAAATATTGATAACGCATTTGACGCATTGGGTGATTTCAAGTTCGGTGTTGGTGTTGGTGTTGGTGTTGAGAGCGTGAATTGGGCTGCTGATTCTAGCCCCAACACCAAATTTGGGTTTATAAAAATAATACCAATCACATTATTGATAGCTAAACACCCAGTGAAGTCAATCCCAGCACAAGCTTCCTTTCAGGTTCTGTGTCGTGGCTGGTGCTAGTTTTGCCCCAACACCAACACTAGCTTTCAACACCGAACTTGAATTCATCCATTGTGACTCTGTAATGGACTGAAGAGATCAGCGAAACACATAAGCACTATTCCGTCAAGGTCACGAACGTTTTTTCTCGGGTCGATTGATTGGGAGAACTACATTTTATCACATGATTACCTTTTGACCAATCTAACAGCAAGATTCTTAGTATGTGGAATATGAAATGGGATATTGGACGGAGAGGAAAAGGGGGGGGGGGGATGAAGGATAGTAAACGGGAATATAAAAATAAGTCACGTTAAATTTCTTTCTGTTCACCTTAGAAAAGAAAGAAAGTCAAGGCGGTATGAATTAGTCGTTAACATGTTAACATGTTAAAACATGTTAATCTTCTGATACTTAACCTGTTGACTACTGAATTCTCTGATTCCCATAGGCTTAATACAGGAACCACTCGATACCCGTAGGCAAGGGGTTAAGAGTGAAAATTAATCGGAATGGTATAAAGATAAATCTGTTGAAATACTTAGTATTTGCAACAGTATTGTATTCCATTAAAGATAAGAATACTCTGTTTTACATTCACATGTTCCAGACATGAGTGACTGAATGATAAAGCGTTTTTTAGTATCCAGGGGTGGTATACTGAGCACCATTTTATCTCATATTTTATCTCAGTCTTCTACCTGGCGCGTGCCTATTAGTCCAGCAGATTGGTGCAGAAAATCGATGGAATTGTGCACTTTTTCATAAAAGCATAAAATTTAACATGTAGGTAGAGTTTTTTATGCCGAATAATTCTGGATATGGGGCCACCAAAAATTCGGGCCCTGGGGCCCATTGTGCCCATTAAAAAAAAAAAATGGCCCTCTCAGAGTCTCAGGGTCCTTCCCCCTTCAAAGGTGATGTAATCAAATCTAGTTTGATATAATGAAATATCATGTAATATTTCCTGGCATCTGAAATCAGACAAATTCTTTAGGTGTCCATTTTTCAAATAAAGATTGTAAAATAAAATATTGTAAAATCACCGATTTGTTGAACATACGTAAAATGCTTCTAATTGTGATCATTTAACATTACGTCTTTGAAATCAACAATATAGGTGCGACAGGTGCCCGTTATAACAAATAAAAGCCCATAAACGCCCCCCAAAATTGTCAACAAAATAAGATTTGTAAACGATATTTGGTTTAAATCTTAAATGGTAGACATTCATCTGGAAATCAAGGTCATATAAAATTCTTACTTTAGGAATCACATGGGCTCATTGATGGCCCATCAAAGACAATTCTTTCCCTCACAAGAGGGTTGCCTAATTCAACACGGCCCCCAAAATGTTTGAATATGCATATTTTAAAGTAAAACTATTGGCAAGGCAGTTTGTTCTATAGGCACTTCATTTAATTAAGATGGCCATCAAAATGACCACTGGTCTGTTTCATTTATTTGCATTAAGTTTATGCTGTGTCTTGAAGCTTATATCGTATAGGGAGAAAGTTATGGATGTTGCAACTTTTTTGCCTAGAAATAGACATGAGCATGTTACAATGGTGTATTCGGTTGAGACACAATGAAACCAAGGTAAAGGTATATCTTATAATGCCGGGTAATTTAAATAGTGGGCAATTTCATTTCCAAGACTGCCATCAAATTGAAACATACTGCATAATGCATTTTGCATCTGATAATTTTGCATTGAGAGATAAAGCACCAAAATGCAAAATGCTTAAAGGGATTGATTAACTTCGCCCAGGGCTGAAAAAAAAATCACTGTTCCAGCTAATGCTGTAATCATAATTGCAAACCTTTAGGTCAGACAGGAATCGCCTGAGTTTTATAAGCTGATCGGTTGTTTATATATCATTTTTATCAAGATATGTACGATTGAACATTGATGTCGGGATAGAGTACCACCGAACCCTAAAGAACTCTTGCGGTTGGCATACCTCGCTCTATCACAGAATACCGTACGGGCTGGAAACCCGTTCTGAAATCGCCAAGCGCTGGTGCTTGGTTTTTGTGACTGCAGCGCAGCGAAGAAGCCGAGCGACTTGCGCTAGCGATCAATCGCGATACCTTTCGCCTAGCTCGCTTTTTTCTCTTTTTTAGGATAGTAAACGGGTTCCATTTTCTCTCATACTTTCACATATCCTTAATTATATATGTAGTTAGAGGATTGCACACAATTCACTGGCATTTGAGATGATTTCACAATTTTTGACAAAGTTAATCAATCCCTTTAAAGTAACAGATAGTTTTGGGAAGCCCTCAAAAACTTTTCGTGAGATTTCTTTGATTTCACTTAATAAACAGCAGGGTACTAACATAACTAAGATGCTGTGAAGTTTTTTCCTCCTCAAGTGAAATATTTATCGAATGAGAGGTGAAAAGTAATAAAAATCCCTGGCCCAAAAAAGAGGGGATGTAAATTCAAACAACGGCCACACACACTACTTACGGTATATGAGGATTGTGGTGTGTGGTGTGTGTAGAATACGCTACACATAGTGCGAAGCGCTGGGTTTATTGTGCGGGGAACCTTCGGGTGGATATGGTCTTAGCGTGAGGCAGTGAAAAGCTGTTACCAAGCGTTTCTTACAGATATTTGCACTAAAATTTGTTCGAAATCGTGCTTATGATAAAAGGAGAATAGTATGTGACTATTTCAGATAAGTTTCTTGCCAGTATGATTTTTGCTACCGAGACTGTCTATGAGCTTTAAAATGCTTAAGAATTATGTATTCAGGTCCTCTTTCTTTAAAAGGACATCCAATCGTAATGGCAAGTTGCTCTGAAAGAAAGCAGAAAATCAGAGAAGCAGACTGGTAAAAGTTTGAACGAAATTGGACAAGCAATATGAAAGTTGTAATCCCTATACAAATTTGAATTTCAAATTGGCCGAACCGGTAATTCACTGTGATGTAGCGGCGGACAACTCTCCCATTTGTTCCAACAGACAAAATGAATAAAATGTTAATTTTTCAAAAAGTATTACTAAAATATGTATTTTAGTATTGCCACGAGGGAAAAGGGCCCTATGAGAAAAAGAAAAATTAATGACGGTGTACTACAAAATCTAGAATTGACATCTTTATAAATCTTACGACGTATATCATAGGTTGTTTCTTAAAGACGAAAAAAGAGGAAAGTGCAGTTTTATCGCTTAATTGTTTCGCATATGATTATAGTTTATTTTGGCATAATAACATTTATTTGCAGAAGAAGAGTATTTGTTGCTTCATCGGGATATTTATATAATATTGAATGGCCTTGAGTGGGATACAAGAATATATCGCACGAGCTATGAGCATATTTCACGAGTCGGCACGACGAGTGAAATATTTTCAAAGCGAGTACGATATATCCTTGTGTCCCACGAAAGAAAAGCCATTCAATATTATTATTATTAATTGTATGATACCTAGTTCCTCAATTTTCACCATTACATGTCCTTATGTTTTTGTATTGACTTCGACATAAAACACAGGTAGAAAAACATTTTAGTCCTTACCCAAGCATTTTGCAAGAGCTGCGCGCATGCATCCATTGTCTTAACCTTTGCCTATTTAAGCGCGTATTCACTTTTTTACGCGTCACGCGCACCCCAAACCATGAGATATGGAGATATATTGCACGGTCATCCGGGTACTTTTACACAAACCATGAGATATTGTTTTAAAATTGCACGGTCATCCGGGAACTTTTGCACAAACCATGAGATACGCCAATTTTTCTGGTCGCCTGAAAACCCTTCATACAAATAATAATAATGTATATTGTTCATGAATAAATCTTCAATAATATAAGAGAAACATATAAATGTTAGACTGATATTTTCTGTTTATAGAAATTTCCAGCATATCAGTACTAAATTTCACACTTTTATACCAAGTTTTACGCTTCCAGATATAACCTAAACTTTAAAATGCCAATAGTCACATCTGAAATCACAACGGAGGCCATTTTGAATGTGACGGCCATCTTGATGAAATGGAGTGACCCAACGATTCTTCCTATAATAACCAGCTTGCAAATAGATTTGCTTTTAATAAAGCCCAAACTCTAGTTACATGCAAGTAGGCATTTTAACACTTTGGCAGTTATTTTGAATTTGGCCAACCTCTGCGAGGGAATTAATCAAATTTAATTGTCTCGAATGGGCCATAGATGGGCCTATGTGGCCTGCTAAAGTGGGCTTTTTATAACCTTGATTTCAAAATTGTTGTCTTACTCGTCTATATCATTAGAAATTAGAAACAAAGATTTATATTAAAAAAATTATATTGCAGATAGATTATTTGGGCCTTTGGGGGCCTTTTTTTTGGACATAATGGGAACCATCGCCACATATCTCATTGATTTCAAAGACATAATGTCAACTGATCATAATATGAAGTATTTTTACTTATATTAAACAAATCAGTGACTTTATAATATTTTGACACATAGGATGGCCCTTTATTTGAAAAATGTACACCTAAAGCATTTGTCCAATTTTAGAGGCCAGGAAATATTACATGATATTTCATATACCCAGTATATCAAACTAGATTTGATTATATCAACTTTGGAGGGAAAAGACCCTGAGAGGGCCATTTAAAAAAATGGGCACAACGGGCCCCAGGGCCCGAATTTTAGGTGGCCCCATATCCAGAATTATTCGGCATTAAAAACTCTACCTATAAAATTTCATGCTTTTATGAAAAAGTGCACAATTATTTCACCAATCTGCCGGACTATATACAATTGTACGCATGATACGCGCAACTTAAAAGGCTGACGCCCATCATATTTTATGGGAAAGATAAATTAAGGCTTAAAATAGGGTCGGAGGTTATTTTATCTCTAGGACGCACGGTAAGGGAGACCTTTTTTTGACAAGTATGGTGCTAGTCGTGAGATCGAAATAAACAAAAAATACTGAGTATTGACTATACTTCTCAAGCAACATTCTCATATGATTATCGAAATCTATTTCAAGACTTTTGTCAACTAATATCATGCTTGCAGTGATGCTTTTGACGGTGTTCTAAAACCTCTGAAAGTACCTCAGTCCGGGCTTTTCAAGGAAATCCTGGCAAAAGTGCGTTTACGCTTAGAGGCACGTAGTCAAATTGTAAAAATAACGCATTCGCGCTCTATTGCCCTAGAGACTGGCAGAGAACTATACTATTAGCTGAGCATGATGAAAATGAAAACTAACGACATATTTCTTATTGGATATCGCATGTGCATGGGTGTGTCTTAGATGAGATAAAATCTCGCTAAAATGGTTCTCAGAATACCGATTTTAAAAAGATTTTACGGTTATTGTATATCCCTGACTTAAAATCACAGATTTTATATGAGATAAGAGGTAGGAGAGATATATGAAATATGAGATAAAATCCGAGATAAAAAGTGGTTTCATAATACCAATTTATGAAACAAGATAAAATAAACAAATCTAGAGATACAAAAGTGCTCAGAATACCACCCCAGGTCACTATTTTCCTCCTGGGTATGAAGTGGAAAATGTAGGTAAGTGCCTTGGCAAAGGACATTAGTGCCATGCAGGGGATTGAACCCACGACTGTCGCAGCTCCAGTCAATTGATCAAACCACTCGACTACGACACCCCCACATACGACGAGTCCTTAAGAAAAAAATTAACCCCTCTGAAAGTCCCCCTGGTTGCTTATCAATGACCATACACTTGCTTTCTTACCAGTTAGGCAGTGGTGTAGCTGGAGGGGGCACAGGGGGACACGTGACCCCCCCTTTCTTAGCGAAGATACATTACAAAAAAAAAAAGGAAAAATAGAAAAAGCGAGAGAAAGACAGGGAGAGGTAAAGAGAGGGTGAAAAGAAGATTATACCACCTCCTCCCGCACTTTTTTCCAATCGATTGCCTTGTTAATTCGCATTTTATATTTAAGGCAGTTACCCCCCCCCCCCCCACGTGATGCCGGTGCCCCCCTCAGTGACTATACACATGCTACGCCATTCCAGTCGGTGCTACGACCTTTGCTCCGGCGACCTTTGCTCCGGCGACCTTTGCTTCCGGCTTTATTTAAAGATTAAAGATGTAGGGTTCGGGTTTGGGCTGCAACTGGGTTTTAGGTTAGATTTGGGGTAAGGTTTTGGGTTAGGTACAGTGTTGGAATTTGGTTGGTGTAGGAAATTGACGGCAGAACAATCGTTGCAGGAGCATGTGCCATCAGAGGCCGACTGGGACGGAAATTAGGGTGGGGAATTTCGGAGCGACCAACCCTTTTTGTTGTTGACCGGCCCATTGTTGTATGACCGGCCCTTTTTAACCAAAATATTGACCGGCCCGAGGGGTAAACTCCTTAATTGCCAGTGCGCCCCTGTGTGTCATATAACCCTGCACTCATGTAAATTAATCCAAAAAAAAAAGAAAAAAGAAAAAGAAATCAAACATTCACCTCCGATGGCAATCCCGATGATAAACAGAACAGCAGTGCCACTGAAGGAGCAAATACAGAAGCCTATGCCAGCCACAAGTCCCCCGATCATCGTCAGCGCTCTGCACGTTACTTTCGTCAGGAGGGGACGTGACATGAATGCTATAAGAAGAGATAATTTTAGTAACAAGCTCATTAAAAGTAGGATTGAACGTTTATTTATTTTAGCTACTGCAAGTTTTATTTAATAAGGAAAGCATCATCAGTTGCTGAACTGCTATCCCAGAGGGTCTGGGTAAAAAAAAAAAAAAAAAAAAAAAAGACGAACAATTATATAACATATTTTGTAAATATCATATAGCACGAATGAAATGAATTATTATAATTACATCTACATATAGATATTCAGGTGAGTGAAATTATGCATATACATCACGATATATTTGAAGAATTGATACGGAGAGAAAGAGTGGCAGCTGACATCGCTAAAGATATAGAGGGATAGACGAGATGAAATGGAACAAAGGGAAAGGCAAATGAAAGAGGAATACATACAAAAAGAAAGTAAGAAAGATACAAAACAAAGAGATAGATGGGTAGAGAACATTTGAAAGGCGAGACGAGACGAAGAAAAGAAATAGAAAATATTGAACAAGAAAACAACTTTATTGTAAAGGTCACATATATTTTGCATTTACACTTCAAAAGAGTTTCCTCATACAATGGCACATTAAGTAGTTTAAGTTAATAGTGAAACACACACTTCATTCATGAAGATACGAAAGAAGTCTCAAGACTGATTTTTTTTTTCCAACACTCAATATAAGTCTATACATTCAATCAAATTTAACGCTTCCTGTTTATTCTGTACGGTAACTAATCCTATATACGTCAATATTGATTTTTTTTTCCCCCGAGGAAAAAATATAATGATGAGCATTCTTTCAAATTTGTGTATAAATATGGGAGAATTTTTCATTTGAAACATTGTGTTATGTTTCGATTAGTTTTTAGAAATTCCGGGTTTTGCATATTATGTGCAATTTGTGATTTCAGAAGGTTTGGTCCAAAGCTCCGCCTGCGCCGTTTGGATACATGTGAGTTTTGAAGAGGTTGAATCATTCAGATCCAATGTGCTTCAATGCCCACTTGATAAATACATTCTCATTGGTTTCATATCAATGCAAACAGCGATGTGTGAATTAATCATACATCATATTCGGAATTTGTATGATTTTTAAGCGAGTAAAGTATGCCTCCTACTCTGTAGCGTAGCCAGCTTTTCAGTAGGGGGGGGGGGGCAACGACCCAAATTCACAGACAGAAATCCGGGGTAACCTCGCTATTCATAAGGATCGCTATTCATAAGGACCACTTATTCATAAGGACCGCTATCCATAACGCGTGGCTGAATGAATAGCGGTTTTGTATGAATAGCGGTCCTTCTACATAGCGAGCAAACCATAGACAAATTACCTCGCTATTCATAAGGACTTCCATTCATAAGGACCGCTATTCATTTAACACGCGTTATGAATAGCGGTCCTTATGAATAGCGAGTGGACCCCAGAAATCCAGCTCACGTCGCACGGAGCGCATGTGACTTGCACATCATCCACATTACAAGATGACGGTGAATAATAATAGTAATGATGTCCGCTATTTACCCTCATCTTTGCCGTAAACATGGGCGTACTGGCACATCCATCACCATATCAGCGCTTGACGGCTTTTGGCCGAATATCAACTTCCCCATTCCTAAATTTGACATTTCATTGTAGTGAAATTGTAATTTCTTCATTAAAATGTATTATATGTGCAAAATTACAAATAGACATTCTCGCTGACCGGATATGAGATAACGGTTGCCCGAAAGTCGGATATTTAAAAATCCTAGCGGCTGCAACCCCTACTCAAGTGACGACCTTGCCAGACATTGCTCCCCTTAGGATGTTTTCATCAAATAATATAATTGCTTTTAAAAATGAACTTGAGAATACATGTCGGGATGACATCATGCTCATACAGGACGCAAGTCAAGCCTATAATGAATTTATGTCAAAGTTCCGCAGATAATATGATAAAAAATTTCCTTTTGAATCGCCTAAACGAAAATTAATAAAAGAAAATTAAAACCAAGGATGACTGATGACTTACTTCAGTCAATTATATATATATATATAAAAAAAATACTTTATTACAGAAATTTCTCCATAACCCGTCTAAAAATAATCAAAAAAAGTACAAGGAATTACGTAACCGAGTGAATTCGTTAAATAAACAGGTGGATATTTTTAAGAACTTTTTAATCAGTATAAACATAATGTTAATGGTATGTGGCGATTAATAAACTCACTTTTGAATAAGGAAAGACAACAAATTTCAAGTACTTTAGAATGTAATGGTGAAAAATTAATGTCATCAGATTCTAAAAAGATCGCTAATACCTTTGTTGTTGTTTTTTTAAAAATTGAATTGAATTGAATTGAATTGAATTGAAAGGCAAGTGCAGATGTTGGGGAAAAAAGAAAGTAGGGGGGACAGAAAGATCATCAACCATATGTAGTATGTCAGCCTATATGTAAATGGCTACTGCGTCTGGTAAAATAATAATCCACTTACCGGAAGTTTATTAATATGGATTTTAAACTGGTTGAATGACATATGATGTAACTATCTTTTCAATATAGTTCCAGAGTTTAACACCTCTATATGATAATCGACGTTTACCGTAATTCGTCTTAGGTTTCGGTAATCTGATTTGTGAATTACCAGATCTAGGGCCTGTAACACAATCAATCTTATGATCAATTGTAACTCTTCAGTACATGGTTTGCCATAGACTTACGATTAATATCAATCGTAAGATTGATTTATCTCTTTATGTTACAGGCCCCTAGTATTGTATATGATTTCACGATAGTTAAAAAGGTTCGATATGGAAGAGGGACCAAGCTTCTTGATAGCTTGAAACATTATATGTGCCAAATGTTTGGAGCCGCCTACATGTAGGCGATCAAGTTTAAGTGATTCATAAATATCATTTGAAGGAAACATATAATTCGTTTTCAAGAGTATTTGTAGTGATCGTTTCTGAAGAATTTGTAGTTTGTCATGATTGTGTTTCTGTGTGTTTCCCCATACAACACTACCATAATCAAAGTGAGACTGAATGATAGACTTATAAAACAATAAATATGTACGCATATCGATAAATGGTCTTACTCTCTTCAGGAGATGTATACACTTTACAATTTTCTTAGACAGAAATTCGATATGAGAGTACCAGAGTAGGTCCTCATCAATAACTATTCCTAGGTATTTACAGAATGGACCCTATTTATTGTTTCTTTTTCTATTTTCACTTTACTTTCTTCGATATGTGTTTTCCATCTTTTTAGTTGCGGAGATGAACCAATAATCGCATATTCACATTTTTTTCTGATTGACTACTATTCCATTCCTTTTCAACCATTGCGAGAAATGAGGCGAAGGGAAGTCGCCAAGCGTTATTCAAGGTGCTTTGTGTGCCATTAAATGGGCCCATAATTTGAGGGGCTTCCAAGATCCCACAGCTAATAATTTTGTGTTAAATTTGGATGATGCAGCCTAAAGAAAGACTTATACGAAAGTGTTTAAGAAGGACATCTTGACAAATGATCAGATTGTTCATCTGTTCGACAAAAACAGAGATACGCAAGATATTCTTATTCTTTGCGATTTGGCTTTCATCATTCTTTGTTTTAGTGGGTTTTTTTTGGTTCGATGAAGCTCGATCTCTGAAATGCAATGATATCACTTTTCATGATGTTTTTATGTCCGTGCACGTATCGAAAAGCAAGACTGATCAGTTTAAAAAAGGAGATGACGTAGTCATTAGCAAAGGGCGGACAAATGCATGTCCACTGAGCATAGTGAAGCGATGTATGGTTTGTGCAGGAATCGATCCAAAATTGGATCATTTTTTAATTTAAACCCGCATAAGAAATAGAGAAAGAAAGTTTTTGTATACACAAGAACAAGCCAATTACTTATACAAGAACACGCGAGACAGTTGTTGCTCGTCTGAAAGAAGTAGGGGGAGATTTGAATATTGGTCTCCATTCTTTGAGGGCTAGTGGAGCCACAGCAGCAGGTAGGGCAAGGGTGAATGATAGAATTTGGAAGAGGCATCGTAGATGGTGTGGTTGTAATGAGGTCGACTTCGATAGAATAAACTTGACATAGGTTTCTACGGGAATTTCATAGCCTTTAATTCCAGAAATTCAGAGCATTCCATAATTCCATCTGGGCATAATTCTATTCAGGCATAATTCCGTGAAAACTGTTGGAATAATAATACATAAAAAGAATCATAAGTACAAGCAAATTAAAACAATATCAAATTCATAGTCATAATAGTTTCTGGAGAAAGAATAATAAATGTACATTGATTCTTATTACCTATAATAATGTTGGTTATCATTGTTCCACTTTTTCAACTGAATGATAGCTTTATGTTTAAAAACTAGAAACTAATATACTTCGACTATTAAACATTTGATGACACAATATGAGCTTAATTATTCAAAGATAAATCTCTGTCATTCTATCATCACTTCAACACACATCAAAAACCTTCAATATTTACTATCTGTTATAACTACTCACTCATGTTTCATGTACATGTGTATTCTTAATGCAACTCAAAGTTAAATGTCCATACTCAACATCATAGACTTGCATACACTGTACCTAATACATGTATATAACAGTCATGTACATTACACAACACCTGTATGAAGTTTATAATTGACCATCTATTTTCTTCTTTATAATGTGACAATTTAAGAAAATGATTATATAAACAACAAAACTAACCTCTTTGCCTGTCTTTATAACATTTTCAGGAACCAAAAACTATACGATGATGAGTCAACAAAAGGATTCCTGTTCCTCAAAACAAAACCAAAATGACTGTTTCTGCATGTTAGTGAATAGCAAGTGAACAGTAGATGGTGCTATGTCAGTTACTACCTAAGGAAGTGCTATAACAAAAGTCTATCCTTCTGTACAATGGTAAACATGACTTTAAAAATAAGGCAAATGATTCCAGCGCTAAAGAAATTTGGTGTGAACTTTCACCACAGATGGAAAGGGGAACGAGCCAAGGACGGCTATGTTGACGATAGTCTGCAAGATATCTCAAGCTTTAAAGCTGTAGTGTATTAGGAGATTGTACTGTAGTATGTACGTTTTATAAGCCTTTCTCATTAGATAAAGTCCTAACGCTACAAGTATGTGTATAACTATTATGTCATCACGTCTATTTCATAACTGAGGCAACAACGTATTAAGATTTATTGGAAGTTTAATTTTTCTAATTTTTGCTGTTACTCTTATTTTCAGAGGAAATTTATACAAGATATTCATTTCCTAATTCAACAGCAACTTTTCAGTTCGTAGATTTGAGTCGCATGTGTTATATTGATACATTCTATTATCGAGTGTTGATTTTAAGCACTCAGTTATTCTAATTAAAAACCATTTAGTCATTCATAATTCCAGGATTTTTCTGAATTTCAAGACATTATTATATGATATGATATATTTCCAGTCATTATTCAAAATTGGATATTCTGTGTTGAAATAAAGTTTAGCAGAAACTACACCTTCTTTGTCATGTTTGTAATGTTCTAGTAGCTCGGTAGGCTATCCCAAAATAATGTATATTTTGTCTTTTTGTTAAGTGAGGAAGTATTACAGTGTGATATTGTTTGTGATGGTTATTATGGATGCAATGGGTGTGTGATTAGCTTTTGTATGTTGTGAACTTTGGAAGGATGAACCTGGAGACAGTTGCGTCTTGAGTATTGTTCAAGATCTGGGGTGGATTGCTGGAGGTTATTTATTGTGTTTTGTTGTTTGTCAATCTTGTCAATAGTGGCATTCAGTTGGGTGATTTTCTGGGCTTGAGCCTCATTAACCACCTCTAACACGTCTAAGTCCATATTATCTTATTTTGTTGTTCGTCGAGACGGTCCATTAATTTTGTGAACTTACTATGGAAAGCAGTTTTAATAGTAGTGTGAATTTTCTTTAGGACTATTTTGTTCTCGTCCAGTAATCTTTCGAGTATGTCGTCGATATGCGTGTGTGTGTGTATTGGGTTTTCACAGACGTGTATCAATCAGATATAAGCTCGTAGATAGATCGACCAGAGAAGGCGCCATATTCAACGTACAGTCATGAATCCAAAGCAGAGATTATCATATATGTTATATTCCAATATACGAAATCAGGAAGTATTATCTCACAGATATACCAGGTTTATGAAGATATACACCACAGATATACACCACAACCACAAAAGACAAATGTTAGGTATAATGACAGTATGAGGCACAGTATATACGTATATGTACGAAATATTATATAGTCCATGGAATAAAGAGGTCAAACATCAAATGTCGAACGTCTGTAAGCTGGGAAATCATTTCCAAAAATATCCATAAGTAAAAGATAATCCGTAACAGATAAAGATATGACACTTTCTTCCAATGTTGCTTATTAGGAAAGGATATTTTCACCGATTTTGTGGTGAAACTGCCAAGTATTTCAATATACGTCTTCACCGAGAGAACGCCTTCCATAATTATGTGCGTTGCTTCAGGATCTTGTAATTTCAAGCCCCAATATACATCATATTATTATGATACAGTTTTGAAATGGATTTTTTAAAGGGTTCAAAATTGAAAAAAAAAAAGACAAAAAATGTAATTCTCGTTGCTTTGCTGATTGCTCCCTAATATTAGTTTCATCAGCCTCTATTAAGTATTTTGCCCCGAATAAAGGATAAAGCTAAAATAGGTCTTGCCAAGGTTCAACATTTGAAAGCAATCTTAACTTTCGTTTGCCTCACTAAATTCCTCCAAAAGAATTCTCCTGAGTTTTCATGAATTAGACGCCCCATCTGAGAAAACCGTTAATCAATGTTTATGATTCGAAACTCTATACCGCTCCTTTGCGAATTTTCATGGGAAAAATGCATAGAAATTGCATTTTTGAGGATTAAAAATGCAAAGAATCTACTGCTCGGTTGCTTTGCTCCCTCACTTGTTAAGATACAGTCATATTTTTTGAATTTATTTATTTATTTATTTTTTTCTTTGTTAAAAACTTTTTATTTTATCTTATTTTTCTTTTATGTTATTCATTCATTTATTTTATTTCATTCTTTCTTTTCTTTTTTTTTCTTTTTTTCTTTTCTTTTTTCTTTCTTTTTTTTTTTTGGGGGGGGGAGGGGGGGAGGGGTGGCAGTTTCATTGTTTGCTCTAAGCGCCATAATCCCAAGTTACACCACTTGAGCAATAATTGCTATTCAACCTTGAATAAGACCTCACATTCACTATCTTGACAAGAGGCCTTAAGTTGTGAATTGGGCCTAACAGGTTTGAGATCAGTGACATATCTCCCGTTGCATAACCTATTAACCAAATGCCAGCTCCCAATCAAGCTTTGGTAATATTTGAGGCAAGAGCACTATATAAAAAAAATGAAGTCCTTCTTTATTAGTTAGCTCACTTCTCTTGCTTACAAATCAATAACCAGTCAATTAACAGCTATTTATGTCCAGGTAGATAACAATACATGTACAAACAGTAGGTTATGAAAATTAATATATATTTTTCCACCAGGTCTTTGTCTTTGTAGGTGCCCCCCCTTTTTTTTTGCAATGACCCCCCCCCCCCCCTTTAAAAAATGTGTTCTGTCACTCCTGCCGTCATTTGGTTTTTAAAGACAGCGTCTAGTACTTTCTTTTTTGTGTGTGTGAACCTCTCGTATTTGTATGTTCCATTTCAATATTGCCTTGGCCTCTAGGTTTCAGCCTTGGCCTTAGCCTTGGCCTTGAAAGTTTGGCCTTGAGGACGCGTCCCCAAGATTTTAAAAGGGGAAGGGGACTAAAAAAAAAAAAAAAAAAATCACTCAAAACCGTACGAACGTGTACCGCAAAAGTTCAAAAGGCACTTAATTCTTATTTTGTTTTTATTCAAAATAAATAATAGCCTTTTATTTCTTTGATTTATACTTATTTATTATTGCTTGTCAGAGAATTTTTGAGTAGACCCCCCCCCTATGAAAAAGAGAATACGTTGAAATATGTTTCTCCATACACTTTTGGAGTGATTTCTGCCCATGACTCAACCTTCTCTAATACATTCCATCCTGTCATTGCATTTATTGCATTGCATTGCATTTATCATCTTCTTTAAAACCTAGTATCAAATTGAATATATTATATGAAAATAAATAAATAGATAAATATATATATATATATATATATATATATATATATATATATATATATATATATATGTATATATATATATATACATGTTGCAAATGAGCGACATTTTGGCTTTGGGTATACTTGATGATGTTCGTACAAATTGTTTGGGGATTTGAATTCATAATCATTCGCAATTAAACCTCAGTTTCAAAAAGATATTTGAACATTGCAAACACAGAAGCGGTTATTTTTATTCTTTTGTTAATTATTGGATGGAGGAGACATTCAAAGTCATCTGAACGCAATAACACAAAGGGGAAACTTTTCTTTCTTGTGTTAATGATTGGATTTGTGGGGTCTCCTAGGACATTCTCATTGTTAAAACTGCCTTGCTGTATTTCGTTAATTTCATTAAATGCCTTGTAGTTTGTGATTGTCCACTTACTGGTTACTTGTCTTCCAATTGTATCATTGCAAGAATGACAGATCTTGATAGGGCCCCGTGCCATAGTTATGGCAGAGTGAAGCTCACTCACTCACTCACTCACTCACTACAGGGCGTTTGATGAAATTAATGAAATTCAGCAGGGAATTTTTAACAATGACAATGACCTCACTAATCCAATCATTAAAAAGACAAGAAAGAAAAGTTTCCCCGTCTTTTAATTGTGTTCAGATGACTTTGAACGTTGGATATCCCCCCCCCCCTCCATCCTATTAACAAAAGAATAAAAACATAATCCCTTTTGTGTTTGCAATGCTCAGATGTCTTGTGAAATTGAGGTTTACTTGGCAATGATTATGAATTCAAATCCCCAAACAATTTGTACGAACACCATCAAGTATACCCGGAGTCAAAATGTCGCTCATTTGCAACACTTCCTTTTTGACCCTTCCCCTCATTTACGCCGCCTGCACACGCCCCATTCAGCAAATCATATCAAGTATGTTATGGTTTGATAGGGAATTATCCAAGCTTTAAAATGATACTCAATACGACCGAATTCAAATTCTCAAACAATTTGTACGAGCATCATCAAGTATACCCAAAGCCAAAATATTGCTCATTTTGCAACATTTCCTTTTTGACCCTTCCTTTACGACCCATATCGTTACATTTTAAAGCTCATAGACAGTCTCGGTAGCAAAAATCATACTGGCAAGAAACTTATCTGAAATAGTCACATTACTATTCTCCTTTCATCATAAGACACATGTACAAGATTATTCAACATTCCATTCACGATTTCGAACAAATTTTAGTGCAAATATCAGTAAGATACGCTTGGTAACGGCTTTTCACTGCCTCACGCTATGACCATATCCACCCGAAGGTTCCCCGCACAATAAACCCAGCGCTTCGCACTATGTGTAGCGTATTCTACACACACCACACACAAAAATCCTCATGTACCGTAAGTAGTGTGTGTGGCCGTTGTTTGAATTTACATCCCCTCTTTTTTGGGCCAGGGATTTTTATTACTTTTCACCTCTCATTCGATTAATATTTCACTTGAGGAGGAAAAAAACTTCACAGCATCTTAGTTATGTTAGTACCCTGCTGTTTATGAAGTAAAAATCAAAGAAATCTCACGAAAAGTTTTAGAGGGCTTCCCAACTATCTGTTTATTGATTAACTTTGTGAAAAATTGTAAAATCAGCTCAAATTCTAGTGAATTGTGTGCAGTCTTCTAACTACATATATAATTAAGGATATGTGAAAGTATGAGAGAAAATTGAACCCGTTTACTATCCTAAAAAAGAGAAAATCGCGATCAATCGTTAGCGCAAGTCGCTCGGCTTCTCCGCTGCGCTGCAGTCACAAAAACCAAGCACCAGCGCTTGGCGATTTCAGAGCGGGTTTCCAGCCCGTACGGTATTCTGTGATAGAGCGAGGTATGCCAACCGTAAGAGTTCTTTAGGGTTCGGTGGTACTCTATCCCGACATCACTGTTCAATCGTAAATATCTTGATATATAAACGACCGATCAGCTTATAAAACTCAGGCGATTCCTGTCTGAGCTAAAGGTTTGCAATTATGATTACAGCATTAGCTGGAACAGTGATTTTTTTTTCTTCAGTCCTGGGCAAAGTTAATCAAAGGCAATCCAACCTTGATAATAAGATGATTTGTGTGAAAGCAGAAAAATCAGAAAAACAGGATGGCGAAAGTTTGAAAGAAATCGGACAAGGACTAAGAAAGTTATGGATGTTTGAAAAATGAGATCACTACATCTATGTGAATCTCAAATTGGCAATTTGGTGAGTCAATTGTGACATTTTTGTGGACAACTCTCCCATTTGTCGTACACAAACATATCATTAATTTGCGGTTTTCTTCGAGGCGCTTTTACCCTCGGGGCAGTACTCAAAATATATTGGAGATAGCATATTGTTATAGGTTCTCATGAATGAAAAGATCCTACTGAGTAATGCATTTTGAAAAAAAGTGACATTTTAGTCATTTTGTGTGTTAGAGCGAATGGGGGAGTTGTCCACAGCTACATCATAGTGACATTACCTATTCGGCCAATTTGAAATTCCCATATGCATAGTGATTACAACTTTCAATAATTCATAACTTTCTTTATTGCTTGACCGATTTCGTTCAAACTTTCACCAATCTGCTTCTCTGATTTTTCCTCTTTCTTTCAAAGCAACTTGCTATGAAGGTTGGATTTCCCTTTAAACATTATATCATCGATCAAAGTCGAGTTTCCTTACTTTTTGTGCTGGGTATAGTATATGCATCAAGTAAAATCACTCTGAGATATGACTCATATAACAGGAATGCGTGAAGTTGGGAAATGTATGTTGTAAACTTTTCGGCCCAACTGTATAATGCATTCGCCTTTTGAACATTGCGTCACCGCTCGTATCAATATATATATATATATATATATATATATATATATATATATTATATAAACAGTGCATGGTCTATCATGCACTATACTGGATTATGTGGACGACAAATACTAAATTATTCCGAGTGCAGTTTTGTTTCACCGAGGCCGCAGGCTGAGGTGAAATAGACGTGCACGAGGGATAATTTAGTATTTGGAGTTCATATAGTCCAGTAATGGTGCATAAATAGAACATCCACTAATTGTTATAGTAAATAGACCCCTAGATCTATAACTGTTATTGTGTATTATTAGGTCCGGGCCCTATGTCTATACAATTTATAGTCTAGATCTACTGCTGATTTCCTAACTCTACAAAAGTTGCTAACCACACAAATTGAACTCCAAATGTTAGCTCTCCAATGATGTGTAACACTCTGAACTCCAAAAAACTTGAAATTGAATGATAGCAATCGTAAACAAATGACTCATCCCCTTCTCATTTAACAAGATATAGTGCACGATCCTGCACTATAACAATTTTTGCACGTCACGTGATGCGAATCTAACCAATCACAGCGCGTATTATACATACACTACTTACTATATATATATATATATAGATATAGATGCGAAGATACCTAACTTCAACATTTCGACGGCGTCTCGGTAAATTATAAGTGTGAGGATGAGAGAGGAGACAGAGACGTGGGACGTAGCTGTACTTCAACTTTATTCAAGCTTTCGGCCTTCCCGGCCTTCTTCAGGATCTGAAGACAATACAATGCAAACATAGCATACACACTCGTATAATTTTGTATATTTAACAAATACGTACAATTACATATTAAGCATAATATGGTGATATGCATTAAATATTACAATTAACTTGTGTGAATGATAAAAACATGGCTCTAAAATATTGTACAAAAATGAAATGCAAAAGAGCTTACCTAAAGTGAGGTTTCGTTACGGCTTACTGATGTATATGTGTGGTATTTGGATGTGTGTGTGTGTAAAGGAGTGCGGTCAAGTGTGAATAAATTACTGACCTTTGACACTGTCTAAGGGGAAACTGGGATAGCAGGTGAGTGCGAGAGGGAGCAGGAGAGAGAGAGAGAGAAAGAGAGAAAGAGAGAAAGAGAGAAAGAGAGAAAGAGTGAAGGAACGCATTGGGATTCGGTTTGAGTGAGACGTGGATAAGGGAGAATATTGTTGATCATAGACGAATAATAATAATCTATTGTCACTGAGATATAGATCTCAAACTGATATGGTAAGTAAACCCTGGGTGGTTTAAATATCGTAATCAATATTTCAATATCCGTGAAAACTAAATAGTTCATACTCAGCGTGTAACTGTTGTGATTTAAGTCACATCATAAATAATGAACAATAAGTGATATAGCGTACAGATACAAATGTTATAATGATGATTTAATTCTTGTGATAAGCAATTTAGATACAAATTCCATATCTTAAGTGAGAATTAAATGATTTTAACACAGAATAAGCTGACATAGATGGTGTAGTACAAAATAAGCTGACAGAGATGGTGTAATTGTGATTAGATCTACCACCTGAACTAACAAGGCAGGGGTACATGTACATAGGCTGATAATTGGTGTTATCGCCTATTTATTGGTCAACATTGATACCATTTGGGTGTAGGGTTTTAAGTTTTGAAATCCAGAAGGATTCCCTGTGGAGGATTGTGTCGCGTGATTTGTTGCGGATGATTTCAATGCCAGTTATTTGAACGTTATCTAGTGAGTGAGATGGGAGATTGAAGTGTGTTGTGTATGGTAATATTTTGTGTTGTGTTGAGTGGAAGTTTTTGATTTCGGATCGTGTGTTGTTGAAACGTGTGTATAGTGTTGTTTCTGTTTTCCCAACATATTGCTTACTACATTGAGTGCAGTTGATGAGGTATATTACCCAACTGGATTTACAAGTTATGTGTGAGGTGATGGAGAATTCTTGGTTGGTTGCTGTGCTTCTAAACTTTGAGGTGTTTGTAATATGTTTATGAATGACGCATTTTTTTGATTTGCATTGAAAGAATCCATTAGGGGATTCTGGATCGTTTTCGGGCGTGGTGTGGAGGGGGAAGGGGTGTCCCGCTTTAACGAGTAGATCCCGGAGAGTGCGACCTCGGCGGAATGAGGTTACTGGGGGTGTTGGGAAGGCAGTTTTCGTTTTGTCTGACTGTTGTAGCAGGGGATAGTGTTTTTTAATTATTTTGGGGATCTTGGAGGTGGCGGGGGTGAAGGAAACGGGAAAGAAGACGGTGTTCTTGTGTTTTTCAGTTCGTGTTTGGTATTTCATTAGTTCTTCTCTTGGCTTTTCTTTCGCTCTTTCTATTTGTTGTTTGACCATTTTTGTGTTGTAGTTTCGTTCTTCGAAGTTTTGTTGCAGTTGTTTAAGGTGGTGTTCTTCTCTGTCAGGATTTGAGCAGATTCTTCGGATTCTCAACGCCTGACTGTATGGTATGCTTTTTAGGATGTGAGATGGATGGCATGAGGTTGGGAGGAGGTATGTGTGTGAGTCTGTGGGTTTGGTGTATAAGTCTGTTTCTATTCGGTTATTGCAGTTTTGGAGTGAAGTATCTAGAAAGTGTATTTTGTCGCTGGACGATTCGAATGTGAACTTTATGGTCTGGTGTAGGTTGTTCATTTTGTCTTGGAGTTTGAGAAGTGTTCTGGGTGAGCCGTTCCATATGAAAAATATATCATCAATATAGCGTTTCCATGACTTAGCTAGGGTGGTTGAAGGGGTTGTGTTGATGATATTTTTCTCTAGACGGCCCATGAAGATGTTTGCATAGGTTGGGGCAACAGGGGTGCCCATCGCGGTTCCTTCTATCTGAATGTAGTGTTTTCCATTAAATTGGAAATTGTTAAGTTTCAGGATTAATTCCAACAGTCTTATTAGCTGGTCTGTGGGTGGATTTTTTTCTTTTCTGGAATTCAGAGCTTCTTGAACGCACTCCTTTACACACACACACATCCAAATACCACACATATACATCAGTAAGCCGTAACGAAACCTCACTTTAGGTAAGCTCTTTTACATTTCATTTTTGTACAATATTTTAGAGCCATGTTTTTATCATTCACACAAGTTAATTGTAATATTGAGTGTATATCACCATATTATGCTTATATAAATATGTAATTGTACGTATTTGTTAAATATACAAAATTATACGAGTGTGTATGCTATGTTTGCATTGTATTGTCTTCAGATCCTGAAGAAGGCCGGGAAGGCCGAAAGCTTGAATAAAGTTGAAGTACAGCTACGTCCCACGTCTCTGTCTCCTCTCTCATCCTCACACTTATATATATATATATATATATATATATATATATATATATAGTTAAGCAGAGATCAAACTTGTCTGTCCTCCTGAGGAGAAAAATTCGCAGGAATGAGTGAAACTGTGAAAATGTCTAATGTTTTCCTGCCAGAGCCCTGTCTTATAAAGAGTTGCGATTGATTTGGATCGATCGCAACTTAAAATTAATCGCAACTCCTATCTCTTAAGTACACAGCGATTAATTTTAAGTTAACGATCAATCGCAACTCTTTATAAGACGGGGCCCAGGTGTGTTTGCAATTGTTTTGACTAAACTCTAGATGACGACAAAACCCACAATAATAATAATAATAATAATAATAATAATAATAATAATAATAATAATAATAATAATAATAATAATAATAATAATAGTATATACATATATATATATATATATATATATATATATATATATATATATATATTATATATATCTTACTTAATCCCACGGCTAAGCCATGACACATTCCGATTCCACATCCCAGGATGGAAACTCTGGTGTCGAAGTCGTGTTTGAGAGCGGGTATAAGCACGCCGAACGATTTCGCCGTACCAGTGTTCAAGAAGTTTACAATGAAGGCACCAAGTAGGATCATATACTTCCAAAGTCCTCTTGATTCACTCATTTCAATCATGGAGGGTGCGATTTTTCGAGAAACAGGGCAATTGTCTGGAACTCAGCGAAGATATTCACATATAAATCCTGGAACATCGGATGGTGATATCTAGAAGTACGAGGAAGGGTGCTGTTATCACCATGAACATGGCAAACAAAGAAGCGGACAAAATATACAGCTCCTCATTTTACATTCCACAATTGCTGTGGTAGACAAAAGAACATTCCTTCATTGCTATTATATAAATTTATGTAGAACATGCAGGTGTCACATGCATATTCACCTGTTCTACTTATTTCTACATAATAGCAATGAAGGGATGTTCTTTTGTCTACCACAGCAGTTGTGGAGGGTACAATGAGGAGTTGTATATTTTGTCCGCTCTCTTTGTCATCATGTTCATAGTGTATCTTGTCTCCGGTTAATTCAGCAGGTGTCTCCCGTAGCATTCACACATACCGGAGAAGTGTAGCGGACTAAGCTCCTATCATGCGACAAACGAGTGCTAGAACCTCATCGTAACGCACTGCATATACCCATGCATGAATGACAAAGAACAATGTTGTGATAGCATGGCGGATCGGGGGGGGGGGGGGGGGGGGGGGGGTGGTGGCGGCAAGGGGTCCTGCCCCCTTTTTTGTTGCTTGTCAAAGGTTTTGTGTATTGGACCCCTTTGTGCCTGTCAGAATTTCTTTTTGGCAATTAGATCCCTTTTTTGTCATAATTAACAATAGTTTGATCAAAGTACTCAATTCGGAAAGTAGTGGGGCGGCATAGCAATTAAATTGTGCATTTTGTGATAAAAGCACCAAATTTGGCACACAGGTAGATGAATATGTTCTAAGTAAAACTGGATATTGAGCCACCTGGAATTCGGGCCAGAGGGCCCGTTGTGATCATTAAAAAAAAAAAAAAATCTACCACAGGGTACTTTTTCGTGCATTCCTAATCTAAAATTGGGATATTTTACCATAATATATGCTGAATTATATTTTATATATTTAAACCTAAAAGTTGTGAAGAGAAGCCCCAGGTGCCCTTTTTCTTTCTTCAAATAATGGTCCATTTTATATATTAACGTGAGATAAAAGTATTGAATTGTGAAATATGTGTAAAATGATTCTAACTGTGATCAGGGAAACATTACCTCGTTTAAAATAGCTAAAATAGTTGGTAAAGGCGCTCAGTGGCGGATTTAATGGAGGGGGGGGGGGATCCCGGCTCGTCCCCCCTTTTGAAAGAAAAAAATGCATTTTGCCCCTCCCCTTTTAGAACGGAAACTTTTTTTTGTTGTTGCTTGCTTGTAAGAGAATTATGGAGGGAAACTGGACCCTATAACCCCCCCCCCCCCCCCTCTCTCTCTCTCTCCCCCTGAGCGACTTTTGGAGAGCTGGCGAGACCAAACATAAATAAATAAATAAATAAAATTAAAAAAATACGGATCTTACTCCAAGCAGATTCCCAAATTTGACTATCCTGCATTTGTGTGCCCCCCCCTTATACAAAATCCTGGATCCGCCCCTGCTAAGTGCCCAATATCGGAAAAAAACGCCCAAAACATACTTATTTGTAGAGTTAAGTAAGATCTTAATTATATATTTTGTGTGTGTGATAAAAGCACCAAATTCAGAAAAAAGAATTAATATTGGGCCATCTAAATTTCTGCACAGGGGGCCCATGGCGATCATCTTTTGTATTTTTCCTGTAATAAGTCCTAGTCTAGATACTATTAGACTTACCAAATCTAATTTAGGCGTACTGTACTATATTTAATTTCATTTTGAAATTTACAGCGCCTCTGGGCAGCAAGAATGAAATGTGGCTTTAGTGCCCTTTTGCGATTTTAGGGCCCATGTAAAAAAAAAAAAAATCGAATCTTAAGCATTATAAGAAATATCAATTTCTTTGATATTCATTTGTGATGTGACAGATTTAATGCATAACTAAACTTACGAGGGCCCATATAAACCTAAGGAAATATGGTTAGGTACCCGTTCCTTGAATAATGGGCAGGGAAGACACTGAGCAGTCAGCTACATATGAAATTTTTTCAAAGCGTGATCTGGAAGATACATTGCCTGCTGTGAAGTTGTACGGCACAGGTCCCCCAGTTTGGCAAATAGCCCATAGTTTTTCGCGAATACAAAAGCGCATACGGTGCGTATCAGATTACGCATATTTTTTTTTCACAAAGTGAAACGAAGTGATACGAATGTTTGCAGCCTTGCACTGTTAACATTTCACTTGAACAACTCTTTTTTTCTACATGAATGGATAGGCAAGATTCTTCTCGTTTTTAACATGTATGATTCATCAAATTTAACTCATAACAACAAGTCAAATTTGCTGTTTTCAATATGCAAACATCTGAATTGCCGTTTTCTCGGAATGCGTTTTGTAAGATCCGCGGGTGGTTGTGCCACTTCGTGAATTCAGCGACGAATATAAGCAAACCTTGACATTCTATACAGTGCTGTATGATGATCGCCTTTTCATGTTTAATAAATGGCGATGAGATAAATTCATTAGTATGTTCATCAATATGCAAAGCAAAAATTTGAAATGTCTAAATGCTAATGAATTTATCTCATCGCCATTTATCAAACATGAAAAGGCGATGATCATACATAGGTAGAATATCAAGGTTAGCTTATGGCATGTAAAGGTAAAATACTTATATTCAGCAGTTTTCACGAAAAGAAAGGATCTCTATGATACATTCCGTGCAAAAGTGTCTCTCCAAGATACTTGTATTTACACTGTTAAAACATGTATTAAAAAACTACGGATTAAAAAAATGTTTATTAAAAATCTCTCAACATTGGTTATAAAATGAGTGTCGGTTAAAAATGACTTTTAATCTTGCGTGGGTTAAAATATTGTTGATTAAAATTATTGTTTTTAATCTTGTTGGTTACTTTGTAACCAACATTGATTGAAAACAGTGTTCTTGGCTTTCCCGCAAAAAAGATAGTGCTAACTGTCGAGACACTTTATCTTTTGGTTGGTTTAAGTTTGATCAAAGTTGATTAAAATACCAATCGCGTGACCGAAAAGCGCATGCACATATGGATTTGGAACAAATTTGCTGCGCACACGTAACTGTCACAGAAATTGTTTGCGATAAAAATGGAAGGCGTTGTCATTCAAGTCGCTGAATGATTGGGGACTTTCAAAGAGCTTGTCGGCGTGTTTGAAGGTGAGAAACTCTTTTTCATATCTGTGATTGTTGTCTAGCTTAATCTTGAGAACAAATAGATCTACAGTGTGATATTTCTTTCTAATTTAAACGGCTTGGGAGCTAGTTCGACGTGCTCGATCTGGACTAGATCTGGCTAAGCCAGGCCCACCTTAATCTACTGACTACGCCTACGCTAGCGAGGAGGCGACGCCGGCGGTATGGCGGTGTGTTCAACTTGGCAGATGTCCATATTTTGCGGACAGGGCAATATGACAAAAACTGAAACTAGAACAGTTTTTGGAAAAAAAAAAGATATAGCATCAATGTAGGCGTAGGCGTAGTCTACCGGTAGGCCTGGCTTAGTCAGGTCTAGTCCAGGTCTGAGCAGGTCGAACTTCCCAAACCGCTTAACTAAGAAAGCAAGATCACACAGTAGATCTATTTCTTTATAGGACTAGCTAGACAACAATCACAGATGAAAAGTTTCTCCAGGGAGTTTCTCACCAAATAAAACTGACCAACAAATGGTTAAACATAACCAACAATTTGTTTAAGTTTAATCAACACCAATTTAACCAATGTTGAGCAAAATATGATTAACCAACAAAATAAAAACTAACCAACAAATGGTTAAACATTTAACCAACAATATGTTTTAGTTTAATCAACACCGATTTAACCAACGTTGAGCAAAATACGATTAACCTACAAATGATAAAAACTTTTAATCAACCACAGGTTAAACTTTAATCAACAGGCCGTTGATTAAAGTTTTAACCTACAAATGTCTGGTTCACCTGGTAATCCTCGGTTGATTAAAATTTTAACTAACAAGATTAAAAATTTTAATCAACGTTCTAACAGTGTATACCTGGGGCCTTGACTGAGTGCCCCATGGTCGCGAATAAGGGACCAAATAATCAATATCAATGTGCCGCTTTTAACTGCGAAATATCAGCGGGTCAGTCTTAATTTTGGAGTGCCAGCAAAGCGTCGCACACATTCTGCGCACCAGGTGACGGTGAAAAATGCACGCCCCAGTATCTATTCAGGGTGGCCCCTACCCATAATTTTCGTGCCCTCCTGATTTAATCAAAATTCCCGGGGGGTGTTTCACAAAGAGTTAAGTTTGACTTAAAGTCATGCGTAAGTGCCAATGCGCATACGGTATTAAACGCGTAATCTTATTGGTAGATTACCCAATAGCGCGCGTCCCCTATGCATGATCTGTCCAATGCGGTGATGTGTCATAAACCGCACGCAACTAGGAATTTAAGTGTGAATTTAAGTCAAACTTAACTTTTTGTGAACCCCCCCCCCCCCCCCCCCAGGTGAACTAATGCAATTATACAGGGAAAATAGTTTACACAGATTTTTGTTTAACCAGGCGTTTTCTAAGTGTATTAGGTCCGGCCAGTCTATGACCTCCATTATTTGTCTATCTTGGAAACAAGCTAGTTACAATGCACTAGCATTAATTGCCATTGAGTGGGCACAGCTGATCAGATGATAAAAAATGAAGTGAAGAGAGGGAGAGAGAAAGAGAGAGAGAGAGAGAGAGAGAGAGGATACCCTGCATCATAGACGTACATGTATTAAATCAATCACCAATATGTCATGGTGCCAGACAAGTAACATTTCTTATAGGCGAACTAGCACAAAGCTCGACATTTGGCATAAAGTGCAGTACATCTTTAATATATGCATGGGCAATCCTTAACTTTTCGATGATAAGCGATGAAACTAAATCAGATTGTGCGAGATTTGTCTTTCATGATCTATCACATGGATCCATGTGCCCAGTTTGAAGAGGGAGTGTCTTGTGATCTTGAAAACTAGTTGTCTACCAATTTAAAAATGAAATCCATGATTTGAAATCGTATTTAAACATTTGTATGTTGTTGGCCCTTTTTCAGAATAGCCACCTGTTTCACCGTGCCACGTACATGTAATTTGCCAGTTTTAAAGATGGCCGTCTTTGCCTGATCACAATCAGAATCATTTTCACACAGTCTACGATTCATGACTCTATCTTACACTTGTGTTCAAATAGACCCTTACTTTAAAATGGGCACAACAATTACTTTCCAGGAATTTGGAGGCCTGGAAATTTCAAATATGAATCCAAAATATTTCATTAAATCTAAAATTGCTCTAATATATTGCTATGTGACAAATTATACATGAACCCTGTGGCGGCCAGTCTGCAAACTGGGCAAAACGGGCCTAAAGGACCCACTTTGAAATGGCTCAATATACACTTTCTCTCGTAACACATTTACTTGTAAGTACATGTGTGTCAGGTTTGGTGCTTCTATCATAAAACGCAATATTCAGATTAAGATAACATTTTATTTTAAACATATATTTTAGACCCTTTCTCACAATGAGGCACTATGGACACCTGAGCCACTTATTCTGTCAATTCTCAATAGGGTAATGTTTTCCTGATTACAATTAGGATAACTTTAAACATATGCAATGCAAAGTTAATCAAATATTTGATGTATAAAATTTGCCCCTTTTTTTGAAAAAAAAAAAAAATGGGCACCTAAAGCTTTTTCCAGAATTTTTAGACCTGGAAACTTAAATACGATTACAACAAAATTCATAAGACTTAGATTTTGTAAAAAATATCTCAATTTTCGACCAAATATAAAGAAAAGAACAACCTGTGGCAGCCATTTTGAAAAAAGGGCACAACGAGCCCCAGGGCCCGAATTCCAGGTGGCTCCATCTCCATGTTTGCTTAGAACATATTCATCTACTTGTGTGCCAAATGTGGTGCTCTTATCATAAAATGCGCAATTGGCCTGGAATTTGTTGCTATGCCGCCCCACTAAAGTGTATGAGGTGAAAAACCTTTCGACTGTACAGACGCCTCACAGTACGTTATCGTTCAAGTTCCTCGTATAGATCGGGGCGGTCATCCGGGTACTTTCGTTCAATGCCATTGACAACCGATGAAAACACAGAGATTCTTGCATGATCAGCAGACCATCAAACATGGCTCGCTCGACCGAATCATCGACCAGCACAATGCCGAGGCTATCATGGGCCTGATAGGAGTCAAAAGCTGTTACCAGGTTGTGTGATCAGCATTCGAGCAGGATTTGAGCAAGCACGAATATTGTTTTCATCGCTCTAAGGGTTGCTAACCGGAAGTTACGTAAGCCCGCCCCAACCTATAACAGTGCTTCGTCGCATGTGATGAATAGAACTATTGTTCTCATGTAAGCATTTTCTTGAGCTTTTGCTTGTTCTATGAATACGGCATAATAGACCGGTTCTGTAATGTATTCAAATTTATGCACATCTCTTCTCTGTGCACCTGTCACGAGCTATCCATTAACCTGCTTTTTATAAATGAGCCTTAAAGCTTGGAATCCAGTTTGCATAACATTACTTGTTGCTATGTCGGGCAAACCTCGGGCAAACTTTTAGGTTGTCAAGAACAACCGAACGGGTCTAATGATGGCAAAACGTAGAAAATGTGAGATGACATTAAAAGCTCAAAACAAGGGCAAAAACAAAGGACCTTTCTTTATTTCAGTAGTTGTTGTTGTTGTTTTTTTTTTTTTGGGGGGGGGGTGGTAATTAAGGTATTTTATAGCACAATAAATGTTTTAGGAAAAACTCCAAAATATATGTACTGCAGAATATCTTTTCACCCATGCCATTAGGGTCTTTCAAGTAATATTAACACTCTTAGCACAATTCAAGGGGAAAATAAAAGCGGCTGGAGCATCGCAAAATCCCTCCGAAAAAGCTTTTCAAAATGTACTGCAAAACTCAAAGCAAAATATTGTCATTGTGTATTGTTATGTTTTTAATCAATTTTTTTTTTTTTCACTCGGAATTATTTTTTTTTTCGTGGTGTCTTTGTTGTCTTTAACACTGTTCAGACTACTAGTGTTGAGAAGGTCAGCTAACACCATATGTTTAGTGTCAGGTTACGTCATGGGCATTGATGGAACATACAAACTTACTGATGTCAGGTCATATGAGAGCGCACACACGATATACCCAACCCAGCTATACTATTTTCGCAAGATGCGAAGTTCAGACTACAAGTGGATGCTGATTATTTATCGAGTTTTTGTCTCGCCTGCGTAAGCAAAAAGCGAGTCATAGGCGCCCCCTTTCCGACGGCGGCGTCAACAATTTGGAAATGCTCTCATTTCAACAGTATATTTTCGATTTCCTTGAAACTAGAACACAAGGGTTGTAGAGTATCACTAATAATGTGGAACAAATTTCAGGTCAAAGTCAAGGTAAAAGGTCAATTAAGGTCAACTGAGTTAAACTGTGTTCCAAAAACTTAACATGAGGTTAAGTTTTTGAATTTTTACTTTATTTCAAAAGCATTTGTTCAAATTCTTTGAAACTTGGCATCATTCTTGGTAGGGATTGTCTTCATGTCACCCTCTTTCAAATGAATCTACACAAATCTTACATTTTCATCTCAACAAAGGTCACCTACAGACAGTTTAAGTTTTTGGTAAAATTCAGTTTTGTCTCTACATGTAGTATGTACATGCATTGTACACATGCATTTGACTTCTCAAAACTTTGCTGGTGGTAGATTTCAACCAAAATTGGGGGGCAAAAGCCTCCCCCAGAGCCTGTGACACCAAACTGACACTGTTCCTTCTTCTGTAAAACGTAGGTAGAAATCATTCTTAGGGGAAGGAGACTTCAAGTTGTTCAAGTATAGTAGATCATTATCTTCAAGGGGTCTAATGGAGGGGCACCACCCCAAAAGTGTCCCATAGCAATTATTTCATGCACACATATTCTGCTTCTTAGAAACACACAGCTTCATTTCAAATGAACTTCACCATCCAATAAATCTTACCTGAAGGGGATTTAAGTTATACAAATGGACTCAGGGCAGCACCCCGTAAGTGCCCCAACCTTTGATTTTTCACCAAGTGAAAATTTTGCCCCGAAAATTGCGTGATGCAGGCGAGACTGCCCTGGGCATTTCCCTTGTTTTTCGAAACGATGCTTCAACATGCTTTTCGCTATACGACGTTTCGTTATACAACTTTCTGACTATAAAAAATCCTTTAAAAATTACTTATCGTATAGCTATAAAGTTTTCGTATAGCGATACAATGAATTTAGGTAACCTGAAGGGAGGGGGGGGGGGGGGGGAGGGGGAGGGTTACATTCCTGCACATGTTCTAGCAGCATTGTTTGATATTTGCTTTCGAAAATATACATTGTGACAGCCTTATAAAATCCATTGTCATGTTTTCAACAATGCTTATCACCCAATGATAACGAAGACCATACGTTCTCACGAAAACATGATGGTATCTATTTTCAGTTTGGATCACTTAAAAAGAAAACATTACACACACACACACACACGTGCGCGCGCGCATACACACAGAGACGCAAACACACCCCAACACACTATATTTGATTTGATTTGATGTTTATTTATTTCCATATACATCATCATACATTTACAAACTTTCAACATGTATGGTCACATAAAATCATACATAGAAAAAGGGGTCGTCGTAATCAGAGCTTGAGCTGACGTCCTCATCATAAGTAAAATGATCATATAATTAATATACATCGCAATGCATTGTGGAAAGCGGAAGGCCCCCCCCCCCCAAAAAAAAATGAATCGGGTAAATGACAGAGAGAGAGAGGGAGAGAGAGAGAGGGAGAGGGAGGGGAGAGTTGCATTCAGATAGTATCAGGTGGAACACATAAGGTATGTAAATTCCAATCACCTTGACAAAACTGACAACTGAGATTCTCACATTGTAAGGTACAAGGACACATCCTATATTTCTATGCATGAATACCAATGTTACAGATCGTGTGCAGATAGAGCCGGGCATTAATGATATGTAGATTCTTTTGTAAGAGAAAACAAGTTTAGTCTGCACCTTTTCATGTCATTTGAAAGCAAGTAGTGGACATTCCCATATTACAGACAAAGGGTTAATAATATTTGTATATTGCTGGAAAGGGTGTTAATGAGAAGGTTGAGTTCTGAGAAAGGCAAAAAATAATTTGTGAGTTTTCTCATTCTTTTTATGTTAGTTTGGAAGATTATCATGGTAGAAATGCCCCCTGAAAAGGATTTCTCTTCAAATGCCCTCACATTCAAAATACGACAAGAAACGGCTGAAATGTTCGAGCCGAACATTTGTGTGTAGTACCATATTCACATTTCTGTGTGCAGTGGATGTGATTCTCAGCAGGATTGAGTCAATTTCTTATCATTTTGGTGATTTCAAAACAGTATACACCAATTCTTATGTGCTAAATTAACCTTTCCCAGTTGCTTTTGAGACAGTTTCATTGTAGGAAGACGCGTGTGAAAGCGTCATAAAGACAAAAAGAGAGAGGAAGAAAGAGGACGGGAGTGTATATGTCATAAAGGAAGAAAGGAAGAAAACAAAGGGATAGAGAGAGAGACAAAGATTCTCAAATGACTCAGGTATAATTTTGGAGACTGCACTGACGTTACATTCCTACACACTTCCACAACCTGCAAAAACCAGTGTGCTAATCTAACACCAGCTCGGTTTATACAGCTTCCTCTCTCTTTTCCCCCTACTTTCTCTGCTTCCATTATTCTTTGTGAGGTATTCATTCTTTTCCTCATAGTACATTGCACTCTAGCGCACTTCATGAATGATATTTGACGCATCTTTGGTTTATGTAAATTCAGACCATGGTTTAGTTAAATTAAGTTTTTAAAAAAATCATACTTGATAAAGCCCTAAGGGCGAAATATCGTAAATTGAACTTGTCAACGGAGTTTCATTCGTTGTTTGTTACTTACTACATCTCCGAGCAGAACTTCCATATATATATATTTTTTATATACACCCACTCAGCAGAAAGAGAAAGTGGACAATGTTCATATAAACCGTCAATAAAATAATAATTCTATAATATTGAATGGCCTTGAGTAGGATACAAGGATATATCGCACGAGCTAGTGCATATTTCACGAGTCGGCACGACGAGTGAAATATTTTCAAAGCGAGTGCGCTATAGGGGAATCCAGGAGAGTTGAGCCACTTTTTTCATGATGGGCCATATTTCCCCAAACCTGCATTGTGGGTTGGAGAATTTCTCATTTGAAATTTAGCTCCTATGTTATAATACAATATGGGTTATGATATTCAAGGTGATTGCACTTCAAAGTAGTAGTCCGTTTAAAAAAAAAAAAGAATGTCGAATGGCACAAGTCTCCCGAAGGGTGAGGAGAGTTGACCATACTCATAATGAGAGTTGAGCCACCCATGGGAGAGTTATGCCACCTTGTAAATGGGAGTAGGGAAAGACACGTTTCGCTTGTGGATTGGTCTGCATTGCCTAGTATAAAGTGCTGATATAATCGCCATAAAAATATGCATGGAAAATACAATGACATTTACTTATGGTAAACTATCAATTATTTCAGGCAGCAAATGGATCTGTTTCCAAATTATAGACGCATCTTTGATACATCGATCTATGCTGACTTAAAGATGGATAGCTGGGGCTGGGGCATTTGTAAGAAATGAATAATTACGGAACATATTCATCCCCGCAATCAATCCCATGGGCCAGGCATGAGTTATAATTACTCATGTATTTATTATTGTGTTTTTTTATCAGCGATAGCCAGTGTCATTTTCTAATTACTCAACATGAAAAAAAAAAAAAAATCAGAACTTTCACCACAATGCACACATATTAAGAAGGAACCCTTAGATTTAAACATTGAAGAAATAAAACTATTTTCGTATAGACATGATAGAGGTCTAACTTGGAACCACATGTCATATTATGGTAACTGCTGTTTGAAGTACCAAGAAACAGTGTCGGTTAAAAAGTACAATGAACACATGTCTGCGTGGGAGAGGGACTTCAAAAAACATATTCCAGTTTCTGGTGCGGTTCTTTTTTCAACATTGAAATGTTGGATTTTGAATTGTTGGAGTGTGACCTCCACATTCACGGTAGGTCAGGTATAATCAATGAATGATTCTAAAAGGACAACGTATATTGACTCACAATCATGGTAATGAAGAATGTTCTATTGTTTAAACAGAGTCAATGAAATATGCAGTCTAGACATATTCAATAGCGAGCTTTAGATTTCTGCTCCGAACGACTTCTGCGACGAGTTCAGTTCAGTTCAGTTCAGTTCAATTTATTCATTTCTCAATCATAAAAATCAACAATGGCAAAAACATACAAATTCAGTATACAAATATATACATATCTGATTGAAGAAAAAGGAAACTACAATAAAAAGTTTTGTAAAAACTTGTGAGGCGTAGCTTCCTATATAAACAAAAGTCAACAAAGTAAATACATCATAAAAGGAAAGAAAAACAAGCAGAAAAACAGACAAAAACAACAGCAAACACCAGCAAACATACGGGGTGGAGGGGGAGGGGGTAATGGTAAATGTAATTCAATTGATTATGGGTTTTCCTGAATATGAATCAATATATAATTTCTTCAACTTTGTTTTAAATGAATTCATAGTAGTAGAACTTCTTACATCGTCTGGAAGATTGTTCCATAGTCGTGGACCACAATGTCTAACAGAATTAAGTAGTGACTGAGTTTGAACTTTTGAATAATGAAATTTATTACTTGAGCGAGTGTTATGGTAGTGAATGAATTTATTGATAACGAACATTTCGGAAATGTTGCTAGGAATAATATTATGAATTGTGCGAAACATTAAAGTTGCTATTTGAAATTTGCGTATATCATAAATATCCAAGGTTTTAAGACGCAAAAATAAAGGACGCGAATGAGCTCTAAAGGATGAATTTGTGCAAATTCTTAATAATTTCTTTTGTAATTTATGTAAGGGTTCCACTTTGGTTATACCAACATTCGCCCAAATAATATTACAATACTGTAGATATGGCAAGGTGAGGCAATTATACAACATAAACAATTCCTTTTCTGGTAAAAATAAACGAAGTTTACACAGAATTCCAACAGTTTTGGAAATCTTATTTATAATGGTAGAACGATGTTCGTTAAAAGATAATGTATCATCTAAAATTACACCAAGAAACATGACTGTTTTAGAGCAATGTAAAGAGGTTTTGTCTATATGTATTTTCACAGCAGAAATATCACGTTTTATATGTTCTTTACTAAAGTACATGACATTTGTTTTGTTGTAATTTATTACCAATTCATTTGCATTAAACCAATTAAAAACCTCAACCAATTCTTCATTTGTCTTTTTTAAAAGGACATCAAAATCATTGTGGGAAGCAATTACATTTGTGTCATCCGCAAAGAGGACAAAATGAAAAAATGATGAAACATTACATAAGTCATTGATATAAATCAGAAACAGGAGAGGCCCCAGTGTGGAGCCCTGTGGGACTCCACACCGGACCCTCTCATGATGAGAAACAGAATTATCATAAACAGTATAATGAAAACGATCAGATAAATAATCATGAAACCATTTAAGTGCAATGCCACGTATACCAAAATTGGACAACTTAGCAAGTAATATACTATGATTAATTACATCGAAGGCTTTAGACAAATAAAGAAATATACCAAATGAGTGTAAATTAGCATTCATGTTATTTAGAATATAATCATGCAGATCAACCAAGGCAAGATCACATGAAGAATTAGTTCTAAAGCCATATTGAGAATTATTTAAAAGATTGTTCTTATTGATGTGATATATAAGTCTCTTGTACATTAATTTTTCTAAAATCTTAGAAAAACAGGGGAGTAAAGTTATGGGTCTATAGTTTGAGAATAAGTGAGGATCTCCTTTTTTGAATAAAGGAATTATTTTACCAATTTTCATATTTTTAGGAACCCTACCGGATAAAAATGAAAGATTTATTATGTGAACAAGGGGCTTAGTAATAAAATGTATAACTTTCTTAATAACTGACTGACTTATACCATCAAATCCCATGCTTTTACTTCCTTTAAAATGTTTAACAATGTCTATAATTTCAGTTCCATTTGTAGGGTTGAAAAATATAGAATTCTGACAGTTTTGTGAAAGAAAGGAAGAAAAGTTTTGAGTAGAAGTTTGAACATGGTTGGCTTTAATTCTTGTTGCAATATTAGAGAAAAACAAATTGAATTCTTCAACAATGGTTCGACTATCTGTTATTTTAGTATCACCCTTCACGAAGTAACAGGTTGAAATATTTTGTTTCCTATTTTTTCCAATTAAGTCATTAATAATATTCCATAATTTTGAAAGGTTATTTCTGTGTTTCTGCAGTAGGTAACAAAAATATTGTTTCTTAGCCTTTTTTAAAATTGTGTTTAATTTATTGCGATATCTTTTAAACTTACTTTCAGTGGACTCATTTCTTTTTTTACAGAATCTTTTATACAACTTATCTTTTTTGTTAATACATTTCAATAAAGACTTTGTTATCCAAGGTTTACGGATTATTTGTTTGTTCTTTCTTTTTTGGAAGAAACAGTTACTTTCATATGCTTTCTTAAAAGTACTTAGGAATTTATCATAAGCATTATCAATATCATCAGAAGCTAAACTTCATCCCAGACAATAATGGATAAATCATATTTCAAGGAATTAATTGATGAGGAATCAGTGTGACAGATTAAAGGACAAAAGGATATTTGGGGGGTTGAGAGTTCGGGAGACATGTTAGTTATTTGAAATACTGGTAAATGGTCAGTAATATCACTGTAAAATATTCCAGTCTGAATTTGAGTAGAGTTTATATTAGTTAGAATATTATCAATAAGAGTTGCTGAATTGGTGGTTATTCGTGTGGGTTTATCTATTAAGGGACGGAATGAATTATTATATACAATATTCACGAAATCATTTATGTAATTTAATGTATTACAATTGAGAAAATTCATGTTGAAATCCCCCATAATATAAATATTTTTATTTTCGCATGAAACCTTCTCCAGACATTCATTTATATCAACATTGAAATCCTGAATGGGCTTATTAGGGTCCCTATAAATAATGCCAATAATTACATTCTTTTTATTTGAAAACACAATTTCTATAAATAAAGATTCACAAAGACCATTTGACAGACATATATCTGTTCTAACACTGATACTGAATGAATTATGAACGAGCAAGGCAACCCCTCCACCTCTTCTATCCTGTCTATCTTTATGATAAAAAGAATATTCATCTATATTAAATAATAAAGGTGTTTTATCATGTATCCATGTTTCACTAAAACCATAGACAGAGAACTTAAAATCAAGGTGAGAGATAAAATAATTAATGGCATCAAAATTTTTATACAAACTTCTGGAATTGAAATGGAGTAAACTAAACTTATCTTTAATACCTCTGGAAAGATTGGGATCATTATTGAATTCCTCGTGTAACCAATATCTAGTAGGATTTTCAAATGTATTATAAAAATTTTCATCTGGGTCTAAATCATCAATTTCTTCACACTCATTGTCTTGAAGGGGATCACTACAGTTAAAATGCATATCATGACCACCACTACTGGATCTATTATATTGCACATCAGGAAAATCTTCATTTACATTACCAAGAAGGGAAAAATCGCAAGTTGACATAATCATTCACAAACCGCCTGCAAATACACACACACACACACACACACACACACACTCAAACAATAAACAACAAAAAAAAAAGTACACAAAGTACAGTATTGAATATAAGATTTAAAGTGAAATATAACTTTCCAATCAAAGAAGCAATAAATGTTCATTGACCTGGATAACATTTGTAAATATAAGAAAAATGAAAAATTATTCGTAGGTGACAGATGATTTGTCAGAAGAAGAGTACATAAATGTAATGATAAAAGTTTGATATAAATATGCTATGCTTGAAATATAGAAATATAGAAATATAGGGATACAAATCTGATACAGATATGCAGTGCATAAAATACATCAAGATCTCTGTGTAAATCATCAAACCGAGTCACCAGAGCGTGGAGACGTCGCACAGGCCAAGTCCGTTCACTTCGCGTTATACGCTTTCGATCTCTCACGACGGTGTGGGTCGCACTTTCATCCATATTTGGAGCTTGTATGGCGTCATATATATGAACGTTCGTGCGGAATCTAGGACGACGGCAAAACCAGGGTGCACGCGTCCTCGATTCGGCTAGTGGACAAGGGAGACGACGTGACGCATGCGCAGAGCTTCAAAATGTGGTTCGATCGTAGCAGTCGACTATGTCGACGTGCAAATCGAAAGCTCGCTACTGCAAGAACCCATTGGCAGTGAACATGATCTTCCTGCATTCATATTCTTATAATTTGTGTTGTAAGACATAATGAAATCCTCATTTGCGATGTGCAAGATTCACAGAGCATTATACACACGCTACAACACAGGACAGCGGTTGAAATTACACGTAATTAATAATTGTAATTATTTGCTCATAGCGCTTTTCTTTCTGAGTGTTACCGAAAAGGGCAAGCTGTTTATGAAACTTTATTATTTTCTTCAGCTTTCTGATATTACAAATTTTGTCCAAATTTGCCTGATATCCAGTGATCATTTTTTATTCAAAGCTGTTAATGTCAGTCTCGAAAACGGCCAGAATTCCCACATTTTCTCCGACACCATCACCTAAATGCGTCACCTACGTAAAAAAGAAAACTCGTCCCACAAAAGGCAAACTGATCTGGAAAGCTTATTAAAAATCCAACATACTGATGTAAAACTTTATGTGATTGGTCCAATATCCAGTGATCATTTTTTCCTTGAAGTTTGACTTCCAATCACAATAAAGCTACAAAAATAAAGAGAGCGCAGCCTTTTCGAGTCACGTGACTCCCATTGAAACTACACGCGGCAACGTTTACCCGATTTTGGCATGCTCGGGTATTGTTGTCTATAGACGACGATTATGCAATTTCTGGACAAATTTCAACCTTTTGACGTAAATATGTGTTATTTATTCACGGCTGATAAATGAGAAATCGACAAACAGTTCGAATTGAGCATTTTCGTGGCTTTTATTTAACATTGGTTACTGTCATTTCCACATGTATCATTTTACCATGGCGGTACATGAATTCACACCAATATTATAATTGTATTACACACAGATTTGAGTATCCAAACCAAATACAGAACTAGTGCTGGAATCTATGCTGAAAAAATGAGGAATCATGTGAATAAATGTAATCTGCACCCCATACATAAACCTTAAAATCAAAATATGTGAAATCCAAGCGTGTAGCCAGAGAAGGGTTAAACCCACGGCTAGAAACCCCCTCTCGTAAACGAATGTCCCCTCTGCATTGCCACGAGCCCCCCTTACTAGCCGTCAGGAATGCCCGATCAGACGGGGAAGTTTTTTATGTAACCCGGATGCACCACCCATTCCCAGCTCTCATCAACGATTCCAGCAAAAGTGTTGCCAACCGGGCCCCATCACTTCCCTCCAGGTATACCTCCCCGCATGTAAAATCGAGCGAGGCTCCTGAAATTACTTGTCTTACGAATGGTAATATAATTTCTTGCTAATATATGTAAGTGTGATGAAGGCCCAAATTGATAAATTCTGTCCAGGTCACCGACCAATAGCTTAAACAGTGATTTTCTTCATATAGCATGCACTAATTGCAATTATACAACACGTCACTACGTAAAATGTATACAGTATGCCTGTTTAGACCCCCCCCCCCCCCTCCCGACCCCCCGAGGCCACTCCATGACCCCCTTTCGGATGAGGTGAGGGCAAAAACCCAATCTTCAGACCCTTGATCTGAGAAAACATGACTGGGACAAAATTCCCTCACGGCCCACGACTGCGGAGCCACCTTTAAACCGCAGATGTTTGTGCGACCAAGCATTTTGCTCCACATCCGAGTAATTTTTTAATTTGTCAGTATTACCCTGCATTCCCTTGGGAAATACAATTCTCCTGTGAATCAAAATACAATCACTGGATGCTTTTAAACCCACTGTATATACAGCGGAATAACTCCATGGTATAACGAGGTTCTCAGTACCATTAAAGTTACCATGCTACAGCAGGAATACCGTTATATATAATCAAGTTAACAGCAAATAACAAAACGATATGGTATAAAGAGGTGGGATTCACACCAATATTATAATTCTACATGTAGTACACACAGATTTGAGTATCCACCCAATTACAGAACTAGTGCTGGAATCTATGCTGGAAAGTGAGGAATCATGTGAATAAATGTAATCTGCATCCCATACATAAACCTTAAAATCAAAATATGTAAATTCCAGAGAAGGATTAAACCCACGGCTAGAAACCCCTTCTCGTAAATGAATGTCCCCTCTGCATTGCCACGAGCCTCCCTTGCTAGCCGTCAGGAATGCCCAATCAGACGAGGAAGTTTTATTTATGTAACCCGGATGCACCACCCATTCCCAGCTCTCATCAACGATTCCAGCAAAAGTGTTGCCAACCGGGCCCCATCACTTCCCTCCAGGTATACCTCCCCGCATGTAAAACAAGCGAGGCTCCTTAGTTACCCTGCTACGGCAAGAATATCGTTATACATATTCAAGTTAACAACATACAACAAAACGATATGGTACATGTATAAAGAGCTGGGATTCACACCAATATTATAATTCTAGTACACACAAATTTGAGCATCCAACCCAATTACAGAACTAGTGCTGGAATCTATGCTGAAAATGAGGAATCATGTGAATAAATGTAATCTGCATCCCATACGTAAACCTTAAATTCAAAATTTGTGAAATCCAAGCGTGCAGCCAGAGAAGGGTTAAACCCACGGCTAGAAACCCCCTCTCGTAAACGAATGTCCCCTCTGCTTTGCCACGAGCCCCCCTTGCTAGCCGTCAGGAATGCCCGATCAGACGGGGCAGTTTGTTATGTAACCCGGATGCACCACCCATTCCCAGCTCTCATCAACGATTCCAGCAAAAGTGTTGCCAACCGGGCCCCATCACTTCCCACCAGGCATACCTCCCCGCATGTCAAAACGAGCGAGGCTCCTGAGTTACCATGTTTCAGCGGGAATGCCGTTTTATACATGTTTAATCAAGTTTACAACAAACAACAAAACGGTATGGTATAAAGAGCTGGGATTCACCCAATATTATAATTGTAGTACACAAAATTGAGTATCCAACCCAATTACAGAACTAATGCTGGAATCTACATGTATGCTGAAAATGAGGAATCATGTGAATAAATGTAATCTGCATCCCATACATAAAACTTAAATTCAAATTTTGTGATATCCAAGCGTGTAGCCAGAGAAGGGTTAAACCCACGGCTAGAAACCCCTTCTCGTAAACGAATGTCCCCTCTGCATTGCCACGAGCCCCCCTTGCTAGCCGTCAGGAATGCCCGATCAGACGGGGCAGTTTGTTATGTAACCCGGATGCACCACCCATTCCCAGCTCTCATCAATGATTCCAGCAAAAGTGTTGCCAACCGGGCCCCATCACTTCCATCCAGGTATACCACCCCGCATGTAAAATCGAGCGAGGCTCAGGACTGAGTTACCATGCTACAGCAGAAATGCCGTTATGTATAATCAAGTTAACAACAAATAACAAAAACGATATGATATAAAGAGCTGGGTCCAGCGATATTATTCTGCTTTATCAAGAACATTGTTAAATCAGGGGCCTGCAACATAAAGAGACACAATCAATCCCACGGTTCAATTGTAACTTCTTCAGTACATAATTTGCCTTAGACTTACGATTTGAGTCAATCGTAAGACCGATCGCATTTCCCATGTTACAGGGCACAGATCTCTTTAGCTGAGTTTTCACTGTACCCTATATATTCGATCGCTTGACCTACAAGCATTAAATCCAATCGACATGTATAACTGCCTTCGTATCTGTGAAACAACACAAGTATCGTGTCAATCATAACTTATACCTTAACCAACCAAAACCATTATTACAGAATCATTGCTTACAAAACAACTTAATACTACACAGGCGGTGATATTGGGGATGGTGGATGGGGATTTTGGATTGTCCAAATCAACAGGTCCTGTCTCTACCAAAAGCCACGAAAGAATGACACAATTTCCATGAGTACACGCTTCCACAATCGCGTGTTATGCGCTCCGTGTGCAAAAGGAAGCGCGCATCCGGAAACGCGCCACAAAAGCGCGCCTTGTCTAGAGGCGCCAAATTCGTGACACAAATGTAAACAGTCTTATTGTTGCGTCACAATGACGAGCAAAACCAAAACAAGGAGCGAGTGGGCTACCAGCCGTGTATAAATATGTTTGAAAGCGTTTGGCAACTCTTTAAAATTTCTTATTCACGGCTGATAAATGAGAAATCGACAAACAGTTCGAATTGAGCATTTTCGTGGCTTTTATTTAACATTGGTTACTGTCATTTCCACATGTATCATTTTACCATGGCGGTACATGAATTCACACCAATATTATAATTGTATTACACACAGATTTGAGTATCCAAACCAAATACAGAACTAGTGCTGGAATCTATGCTGAAAAAATGAGGAATCATGTGAATAAATGTAATCTGCACCCCATACATAAACCTTAAAATCAAAATATGTGAAATCCAAGCGTGTAGCCAGAGAAGGGTTAAACCCACGGCTAGAAACCCCCTCTCGTAAACGAATGTCCCCTCTGCATTGCCACGAGCCCCCCTTGCTAGCCGTCAGGAATGCCCGATCAGACGGGAAAGTTTTTTATGTAACCCGGATGCACCACCCATTCCCAGCTCTCATCAACGATTCCAGCAAAAGTGTTGCCAACCGGGCCCCATCACTTCCCTCCAGGTATACCTTCCCGCATGTAAAATCGAGCGAGGCTCCTGAAATTACTTGTCTTACGAATGGTAATATAATTTCTTGCTAATATATGTAAGTGTGATGAAGGCCCAAATTGATAAATTCCGCCAAAGAGCAAATTAAATAGCTCGCCGCCAAAGAACACGGTTTCACTGGAAATTCAGCTCGAGGTGAAAATTCTCACCAATGGTTGAAGCCAACTAATTAGCAAGGACGAATGTATAAACACCACGGAAACCATATATCCGGGTACCGCAGGCAGCCTTGCATTTATTTATTTTTATTTTTTTATTTTTTTTTTCTTAATTTTTTTTTTTATTTTTTTTTTATTTTTATTTTTTTTAATTTTTTTTTTAATACGAACGCCTAGTTGCATTAACTGGAACACTGTAAGTTACCTAACACTGTCGAAATGCAATATCTTGCCATGCGGTACCTAACCGGAATCCGGACATAACTCCCTAAACTTGCATTACTCCAATATGATAAACCTTACTTTATAACCGCCACTAATTACCACCATAAATGAGAGAGCTCTGCATAAGAATAAACATTGTGAGGAGGCTATGACGCAAACAAGCCCTCGATAACTCTCATCTCATCTCAACATATTAGCAAGCCTGTTAACGGTAAAACTCATAAGGGCTCTAGGCTAAAGAGACCCCCTTTATGGACTATCTTCGACTCTGTTAATTCTTTGCTCATTCACCGAGTAAAAGACAGACAATAAAACATTCGTATTTAACGTTTGCAGGTAAGACACAATAAACATCAAAGGGATGTATACATGTACAAATAGGAAGGGCAGCTGCTCGTTAACCCTTTCGAGACCATTGACCACATTTGGCGTCTCGGCTCAACAACTCCTGATCCAGAGCCGTAAAAATACACCAAACGCATAAGTAGAAAGAGCAAAAATTTATGCATATACAGTGTCCATTTTTGTTGCAGGACCATATTGCATTAGATGCCAGGATTTTTTTTTTTTTTTTAAAGGAGAGTAAGCGTTAAAATCCTTAAATTGGCAAAGCATTCAGAGGTTCAAAATCACTGTTTTTTGTTTGTTTGTTTGTTTGTTGTTTTTTTTATAGAAGTTGGCAATTTTCTCAACTTTTTGCCAAAGCTCTTAACCATGTATATTTTTCTAATATATTACATTGTAATAGTACCATGTAGCATTAAAAGAATAAAATGATTGTTGCCAATTTGAAGAACAAAACGTGATCGGTTTAGCCTTTAAATAATTCCTGTCCCGAAAGGGTTCAAAACCTATACTGACCGGAACTCGTTGTCCGTGCCGATCTGCTTGGGAGTGGGCGTGACCAATACTTAGTTGTACGTCTTAACCTCTTAGCAATGTCCAAGACGAAGAAATATGTCCCAGCATCTGAAAAACGTACCCCGTCCGGACGAAAAAGCTCACGAGAGGTATGTACGTACCATCTCCGGGTGCTCTATGTAGCTACCATTCAACCTCCCAACAAGGGACCTTGCATATCTGAAAAATGTACCCCGTCCGGACGAAAGCTCGCGAGAGATATGTACCATCTCCGGGTGCTCTTTGTAGCTACCATTCAACCTCCAAACTAGGGACCTTGCATACCTCTTCAATGACCGCCGCTAGCGGTCGACGAGGCCCTGCTATTGACCACTTCTAGCTCTCTTGAAAAATCCCTCTTTCTCTTCGCCTCGATATCATTTTATTTGTCCTCACGTGAAGTTATATGACGGCATCGAACCCGCGCCAAGAAAAAGTGACGATAGGAAAGCCATTGTCTCGCTTACATGGAGTCCCCTTCAGCCGTGCCAGGTAATCGCCGCCCCACAGCCGAGCTCCCTGCTGCCCTTCTGCTGAACCCGCCGGGCCGTCTAATGGCGTCCCGCACGATCCATACGGCAGGGGCTGCAAAATTAAGAAAAACTTTGGGGAGTATCTTGCACTAGGGACATGTAATCACAATCACTGAAAGATAAATTCTGTTCTGACCCTGTGATTTTCATGTAAAGAAACTGTTTCAAAGCAAGTGGGAAAGTTCCATTAGTTGAACATACACAGGTGCCTATATAGTGTGAGATTTTTAGGATTGTTGAATTGACAAAACATTCTTTCACTTTTCACAAGTAGTTTCGCTGCACACAGAAACAAGTATGCGGGACCACCCAAATCTGGCATGAATGTTCAGCCGAACAGTCCCATTTCGGGTAATACCTGTCATATTCCCAATATGAGGGCATAAGAAGAGTAATCCTCAGCAGTGGACCATTTTATTATGATAATTCAATGTAATTGACATGAAAAGAATGAGAAAGCCCGCAAATTATTTTTCACCTTTCCCAGAACTGAACCTTCCCTTTAACAATCATTAGAGTATGTCCTGGGCCCAGTTGCATAAAACCTGTCTTCAATGACAAGCTGCAAAAACTGTTAAAAGCTACTAAAATGCTTGCATCCGATTGGCTGAGAGCAAATTTGTCTGGAAAAATTACCGACAAACGCTTGATAAAAGTACGCCCCACTGGCGTCTCTGTACAACTCTTTGGTACCTGTAAAAATTTCCAGGCATCTTGAGCCTGTAATATAATCCCAGTATCTCAAGTGTTGAGTTGGTGCATTCTCACTTACGTTAATAGTGCCAATATACCATCTCGCAATTTGGAAAAACTCGTTGTACACGTATGTTATTTAGTAACTCAGTCTTAGCTCTGGGTGGCAATGTATTACTTAAAAACACTACAATAAAATGGTTGAGGAGTTAAAGTTTCTTGGTTTACTTATTGATAATAAGTTATCTTGGAAACCAGAGCCTGTGTATCTAAACAAATTGCTCTCTAGAAATGTTGGTATTATAAACACAACGAAATCCTTGTTTTCCTCACTGTTGTTGTATTCCACTGGTTATACCCGTCATAAATTACGGTGTTCTTGCTTGGGGCAACTCTGCTTTTAAAGTCTCAATTGGATAGACTCTCAATTGTACAAAATGGGTGATGAGAATGATTTTGAAAAAGTCTCGACTATGATGGAGTGCATAGGCATTGTACACGCCAATCCTCTTTCTTTCATTTCTTCGTACTCGCCTTGCCCAGAAAACATTAATTTACAATTGGCCCATTCATTGGAATCATCTTGATTCAACTCTAAAGCAAGCTTCCTCTCTTAGATCTTTTTGAAGTCTGAAACATTATCTAATCAACTCTGAGAGTAAGAGTTCATACCAATTGTATTTCTATTTGTCCTTCTGCTTTTGTCTAAACATAACAAAAACAAAACCCTTCCATCGAGACAACTTTTCGATCATACTTACACATACTCACTATGATGTGTATCTGGATTTTCTACTCGAGTCCACTATAAACCCAATAGGCTGAAATTAACTACTCAGAAAATAAAAGCTCATTTTTATTTTCATGTTTTATGTACTTTGTTTCCTTTTTTTCACGCACACCTAACATAACATAATTACATATGTTGTAATTCTCTTTAATCGGGGAACCTAGCTGTGCTTTTCCATAGGTTCTCCCATGATACTGCCTTTTCTATTGACTTATGTAACTTTCACTTTTGATTACCTTGAAATTGTTAGTGACTATGATATCCGTATTCAATATTCGAACTATGAATACTGTCAATTGTAGTGTTCATGGCAGATTTCTGCAGTATTATGAAATTCATTCATTCATTCATTCATTCATTCATAGACATAGTGCACATAATGTAAGCTCCCTAATGAATTCACTTGCAAAGCATTATGCTATTGGCCACCAACGTACGACATGATAATAATCGTGATCATCATAATAACAATCATAGTAGGCCTAATAATGATAATAACCATACTGATAGCAATAACACAGAATAACGTTTGTATGGCGGTTAATAGCCTACTGTTGTTTTTAAACGCACAACGTTCCGACTACAGGTCAATAACCGGACATAAATGTAGTCTACGAAAGGAAATTTAGAAATCTATACCGGTACTTAATTATGAACCGATAAGGAAATATTTGAAGGTTAACTCGGCCGTACAATAAATCCCTAGTCAGTAGTCTACATGTAGGCTAAAAAGGCGCTGGAAATTTTTGCAATTGAAATGGATGAACTTGGGCCAACTTTGATAAGCATGTTGCCAATATACCAATTCCCTACCGTTTATACCAATAGTCGGTAGGCCTACAATGTAATGATATAAATGACTGGACGTGACAGTGATTAGGTAATATTAATAAATTGAATCCGATTAAATCAGGTCAGCCCCGACGACCATGTCATTTAGGCCTACTGCCTGGAAAGGCAGCTGTTCCTATTTTCTGCAGCAAAACAAGGCGATATAATCGCCCCGCCATGTATTTTCATTCAACCCTAAACTAAGGCTTACCAGCGGCTAAGGGAGAAAACTTCCAACATAACTCGAATCCTGCTGTGTCTCAACCCATTTCATCTAGATCCAGACAGAGATATAAATCTACTTTCACCTCCCATCTTGATGTTACTTTGTTAGGTCAAGATCCTGTGCTTAATATTCCAGGCTCTAAGTTGAGCCAAGAGTAGATCTAGGTCTAGCATTAGAATCATCGCAACAATTCTCTCTAGTAATTGTTAAGGTTAACGATATTGCAGGATCCGACCTTCGTCAACAGGCCCTACCCTAAGTTAGGAGCCCCAGGCCTAAACTCGGCCCTGACTAGTCTACATGTAGATGCGACGTTTGTTAACCCCAGATCTTGATCTATCAATACCATTTACCGACTCACCGGATACTTGTTGAGGTTCCGGTCCTTGGGCTTGGACGGTCCTTGGGGTTGGACTTGGCCTTGGGCTTGGTCTTGGTCTTGGTCTTGGTCGTATTGGTCCGCAAGATCCGAGCCCGCTGCCGGAGGTTATGATGTTTCTCGGCCTGCAGAACCAGCTGATATAGAATTAGGCCTACTTCGCCTACGGCGCTATCGCTCACTTCGTCCGGACTCCTTCGCCTTGACAGTGGTACCGTACCCGTCTTCCTTCGCTTTCGGCATGCCGGTTGCTGATTCCAATTTACAGCACGGACTAAAGTAAGGTCTAGTCTAATCTATACGTACAAACAAAGTCACTGTGCAGCACCAAAATTAATCATCTCTCCACTGGAGTTAATAACAAAATTGATGTTAGCGAATTCCAAAAGTCGAACAATGTATTCAAGGAAATTGACGGGATTTCCACTGCCGATGCAAAAACAAAGTCAACGTTAGTTAGTTCCGAACTTCCGGTAAGGATCCAATCATATTTTGGATATTTTAATATGTGTCAACAGTTTCTTGTAAATTTGGATTGTCCAAATCAACAGGTCCTGTCTCTACCAAAAGCCACGAAAGAATGACACAATTTCCATGAGTACACGCTTCCACAATCGCGTGTTATGCGCTCCGTGTGCAAAAGGAAGCGCGCATCCGGAAACGCGCCACAAAAGCGCGCCTTGTCTAGAGGCGCCAAATTCGTGACACAAATGTAAACAGTCTTATTGTTGCGTCACAATGACGAGCAAAACCAAAACAAGGAGCGAGTGGGCTACCAGCCGTGTATAAATATGTTTGAAAGCGTTTGGCAACTCTTTAAAATTTCGTATGATTGCAGAGCTCACCACTGCTGAAGTTTTTTTTTTTTTAATTAATCTGCAGAATCTCTGATTTGGAACCACAAAGGCGGCTTTTGATGTGATTGTATGATTGATTTCTCAGCAGGCCGACCGAATTGAGCGAGTCCGTTGTGTTTTAAGTACATTTGTAAGAGCAACGTCCTTTTACACGTGTGTATGCCTCTCTCAAATTTTCTATGTAGACCCTACACTTGTATTTATTGAACTGAGTCACTGATATGCAATTATGCTCTTTAACAAAATCACATCAACTGGAATCTAGTGTGCATGTGATTGGGCATGTATGATTTAACTACATGTACATTTAGCTAGACTATAGTACTATACTAGTCTAGTATTAGGAATAGATCTACATCTACATCTACTCTAGATCTAGGTCTAGGAAAGGATGAGGACGAAATACGCTACTATCAACACACACTCCCCCTTATGCACAATGGAATGGGTCATCCTCACTGAGAACGACGGTGTGCGGAGCGTGTTCACTCAACCGCATAATGATCTATACACACGCAGGATCTTTTCCTAAATGGTACATAGGCGGTTTTCATTATGTGATACCAGAGACGTCATCATAACCCTGACAGACCCGGCGTACTCCCCCATACTTCCCCTCTTACAGGCCCCCCAAATAAAAAAGCTGAACAAAAATTCTAAAAACCCTACTTGCGTCTCACGTTTTTTCCAAGCACGTAGAAGCACGTAGGACACGTAAAGAGACTGTTGGACAAGTCCAACAATCTTTCTGTGTGGCTACGTGTTCAGATGATCATACGTGACACGTACGGGCTACTTGCGGAGGTCTCGGGATATTAATATTGAACGAAGAAAACAGATGGATTTGATTATGATATATTTAATTACCATTTTACAGGAAGGCATTAAGCTAAAAGTTTTTCTTTTAATTTCATTGTATACACAAACTATGCGGGAATACAGATGCGGTCACTGCACATAAAGTTAGTCCACCAAAAATACTTTAAAACAAGACGATGATAAATTATACACAAAACCGCACACAGTTTAAGGGAGATACAGATATTTTACTGAATATTTTGGTTTCCTTTGCGGTTACATCTTATTATATTCCACATACTAAGAATCTTGCTGTTAGATTGGTCAAAAGGTAATCACGTGAGGAAGTTATCCCCATCAATCAACCCCAAGAAGAAAAGTTCGTGACCTTGACGGAATAGCACTTATGTGTTTCGAGGATCTCTTAAGTCCATTATAAAGTCACAATGCGTTATCCTTATTTTGAGGACGCGCGAAATGAAAGTGTGTGACCTTTACGAATAGTCAGAATGCAAAGTGCGTGACCTTTACGAATAGCTCTATAATTAAGCGTACTAAAATAAGCTTAAATAAGCACGCATTGCCCATTCGCGCTCTTAATGTGCGCACCATAGGTGCGCACCCGGGTACCAGGAGGCCGGTTTATGTAATGGTGGTTTTAACTTCTTTTGTGAATTCGAGCCTAAATGTCTTTTTAGAGAAGTAGACAATAATTGTCCTTCTCGTACCAGTTAAATGTTTCAGATGTGGAATATAAAGCAAATAATCACCTTTTGATTTTAGGCGATGAGACGTACTATCACTTCCTCGGCGATCTGAATGGCAATCTTCGCTTCGGAAAGATAGCTACATCCAAATCGCCTCGGAAGTGATAGTTTGTCCCATCACCTTCACCAACGATAATTATTTGTTTACTAAGTCCGTGGGGTTGCAGCCCCCTCCCCCTCCACCTTCCCCCTCCCCCAGGGATTTTGAATTGACAATTTTTCGGTCAACCTTCACCCTGACAATATTTACAATATGTTATCAACTTGAAGCCATATTAGATATGTATTTCTTTGTATAAATATTTATGTAGTCATAGTCCGTAGTAGATTATTACCACAAAAAATGTTATCTCTGTTATCAATTATACTGTTGCAAATAGCAGAACCCTTAATAATCTGTATAATTATGATGATGATGGCGGTGATGACTATTAATATCATCCATATTTCTAGCAGCAGCAGCAGTAGTAGTAGTAGTGGTAGTAGTAGTAGTAAGTAGTATCATCATCATTAACATTATCATGATGATTACCATGCATCGTCATCATCATCATCATATCATCTTTATTATCATTACCATCACAAAAGGTAAGATATCAAAGTATTTTTTTTTAAGACAACTTCTTAATTCCTAATAATTGGTGTTCTAGGGGTTGCATTCTCCCTTTCTCTCTTTCTCTCTCTCTTTCTTTTCCGCAACATTCCATCCACGTATAATCAGATTGTGTAGTTAAATCAAGTTATACTACACAATACCAAACTACTCACCTTCAACTTAACAATCCATCAAGCACTATCATAATCATAAATATACACAATATGAGTATGACTGTGAGAAGTCTCTCCCTGTTCCATGGATTGAATATGCTGAAAAAGTTTCTGTGCCGAGACAATAACCACATCTACCACTGCACCAAATTTGAGTACACATTTTGAACAAAATACTTCTTATTTGATTATTGCTCCACAGGCCACCTGTATAGTTGTACTTGTTCAACTCTAGTTATTCTAACACGTTATATGATGTAAGGCACCCTTCAAACACGTAGGAAATTGAATGCAGTCCGAAAGTGTATTTATTCTTTTTTATCTGCTACTGTTTGCGATTTGGAGCTACGTGTTATTCCTTGAAATGTGAGGCTTTCAAATTCCTGTCAAAACGTTTTGATGTTTTTAATAGCTTACTAAAACAGACTGGATATTTCAAATGGAATGTCCAGATTTAACTGATTAACTAATGATGTTTCTATGATGCTAGGTTCTCACAAAACATGGTATCCAAAACGAAAATGATTGAAATACAAGTTGGTAGATAGTTGGCTACTGTTTTCTATGTAGAGATATATGTTATGATCCCATGAAATGTAAAATATAAGAATTTTTTGATGCATGACTTTTCAAGCTCGCTTTATAAACAAATTACGTATTTTAAATTGGTGTCCTTGATTGCACATCTCCCGAATGTGGGTTTATATGACATGTAGCCTGCATAGTAAGATTATGTCATTCAAAATGTAGTCATTATCTCTGTTAACTCCCATTTCATGAGATTTCCATTTGAGAGCCTAGGACAAACGGGATGTGCAGTTTCTGTAGTCGCTTGAATACAGGCTTTTTTAAAAGTAGTAATCTCACACACTGGCATTAAATGTGTACCAGAGGAGAGTTGAGCCATGGATCAAGTCTCTATAATGATTAGTGGTTCATCTCTCCCCAGGTCGGCCTTTTTGACATGTGAATTGACTCCCTTCATAGCAGTTCTATCAAATTCCATCAAAACTTCTTCAATAAATCTACAATACATAGGCTACATGTTGCCCACAATGCTACAAAAGTAACTGTTCCTATGTAAATGATAGAAAGGGTCGAACCTCAAACTCTAAAATCCACTTTTGGAGCAATTTAGAGTTCTTCCTTCACCTCATGTTTCTAGAGCTGTTATGCAACTTTTTGCCTTAACTGAAAAGAAAGATATATGACACTACCAACAGAGGGCGTTTGAACGTTCTTTCTTGAATGCAAATGGTAGTTCTGGGGGGGGGGGGGGATCAACTCTCTTTGTGGCTCAACTCACCTGGATCTCCCCTACCCCTATGTCCCACGAAAGAAAAGCCATTCAATATCATCATTATTATTGATTGTATGAAACCTAGATCCTCAATTTTCCCCATTACATGTCCTAACGTTTTTGTATTGACTTCAACATAAAACACAGGTAGAAAAACATGATTTTGTCCTTACCCAAAGATCTTGCAAATGCTGCGCCCGTACATCCATTGTCTTAACCTTTGAGTATTCATATTTTTACGCGTCACGCGCACCCCAAACCATGAGATGTGGAAATTTATAAAATGGGTCCAAGAATGTAGCCAATCAGATGAGCTGAAATGAGTCACGTGTGCGCTCTTTATTTTTTTTCGCTAGCATGCACGAAAGTGCAATAAGTGCGCAGCAAAAAGTGATAATGCACGGCTGAGGTGCGCGTATGCGTACCGCTAGGGCATACACACTTAGGACGCGATGAAATGCGCGTAGTTTCATATAGGAAAGCCATGCCAAGGACTTTGATGCGTACACTGACACGAGCATCATATTTTTTGACATTCGCTTAATATGATGTCATGAAGGAAAGCAAATGGCGGCCTCCTTGACTGTGCGATTCTTTGCATTTTGATGGGGTTTGCAACATTTTTTTTGACTTTATAATCAATATTGTTGACCCGTTTTATAAAAGAAATACACCTGTAATTCATATTTTGTGGCTCGAGCATTAGTGATATGCACTGCACTCAGTTAAGTCACAGTGAAAAGGATAATGAACTCGACAAGTCTCGTTCATTATCCCATTGTGACTTAACATTCGTGCAGTGCATATTAACTAATGCACTCGCAAACATGAATTATTTGTATAATATTGCACGGTCATCAGGGTACTTTTACACAAACCATGAGATATTGTTTTAAAATTTCACGGTCATCCGGGTACTTATGCGCAAACCATGAGATACGCCAATTTTTCTGGTCGTCTGAAAACCCTAATAATAATCAAATATGCCTTGCACTGACAGGCTCCAGTTGAAATAATGGATTCTCTGAGGTGACTGGCATATAGCACTATTTTCGCCCCTCAGAAAATAGTAACTATGCCAGTCACCGAAGAATCAATAATTTCGGTTGATGCCTCAAAAAGAGTGCATGGTACATTTGATTTATATCCTACATGGGTAAGCCGAGATAGATTAAAAAAACAACAACTAAATGTAGAATCAGAGTAGACCATGTACATGTATACTGAGAGGTTCGTCACGCACAAACATTATCGCGATACATTGCCGAGATATCGATAGGTTAGAAATATCCAGAATAACAAAAAAGTGACGTCAACATATCGGTATATCGAAAAATATACGGAGGTCTGACGTCAAGCGATATCCATTTTTTCTTCATAGTGAAAGTATTTTATGTCACGTGAGACATTCCTGGTCAATCCTTGAACAAGAATTTTATGATGTAGGATATAAACTAAAATATATATCAAATTGAAGAAAAACTAATACTCTACCTACATCAATTAAGATCAAGTTTTGAACTTTCACGCTTGGATGGGCACATTCATTTAACCGTAAGAAGGTCTGATTAAGAAAAAAAAATAGAGCAGGTAGCCATTCTGTTAATGCCAAACATGTGCATCTGTAAGACATTCTTTTTTAACAATGAAAACAAAGAATGAGAGACAATGAGAAGGATTGGGGTCTGGATGTCAATTGTAGTCTCAGGACTGCATGATTTTATGACAAGCCATCGGGGTCTACCTACGTTCTCACCACACGTACTTGATTTTCGATACACGTACCTATATTGACCAATCAGAAGGCAGTATTCAGTACGCGTACTGATTTTGGTCATCACGTCACGTGTGTTTAACTCATAGCCCGCTATTGTCGACCACTGTCACTTTCGGGTTCTCGCTTCTGTCGACGATCGTCGACAGAAATCACGTACAAAAGATATAGCACTTTGAAATAATCCAGCAGCCATGGGTTTCATAATGCACAGGGCAAAGCGTTAAGGGTACGTGTACTTTACTTTTACAGTCGACGTTCCTGACCCCTCCGGCCATAGGTGGCCAAATGGTTCAGAAGCGTCAGTTATTGTAACGTGTGCTTTGTCATTTAGGTAACGTGTACCTTGACTAGTCATTACGTGACGTCTGTACAATACGTGTGCTCTGTTCGTTACGTGACGTCAGCTAAGAGTTAGTCTATTTCAAGGATTTTTTTTTTTGTCAATAAACCAAACCATGTACGTTAATAATATTGTTCAAAAAGGGAAGTATAGGGCTTGGCAGGGGTTCAGGGTGTTTAATATATTTCTATTGGTGACTGATTATTAAGTCGTCCTATAAATTTCTAGAGTAGTAGTAGGTCTAGTATAGGCCTACGCTCTTTTTAGCAAACTAACAAAAATCAAAGTAAAGTATAAACCGTGCAGAGTTGGTTTATTATTGTCATTACTACTACTACTACTACTACTACTCATTTTTATTTTATTATTATGATTGTTGTTATTGCTATCATAATTATCATCTTCATCATTGTCATCATTATCATTATTATCATTATTATTATTATTATTATAATTATTATTATCATTATTATTATCATTATTATTAATATTGTCTTTATTATCGTCACAAAAATTTGTCATAATAAAATTAATGTATAAAGTTTATTCATAAATACCATGTAATGAGCGGAGGAAAGAGAAACAAGTGAGAACTCCCCACATGTACAGCTCATGTTTACTATATAGTCAAAGCTATATAGTGCATACAAAGTATACAAACTTCTACTACATGGACACTATATATTCACGCTCTTATCCTCCATCTGTTGTGCCATTAAGGTTCATGACCTCTGTGGACTCGTTGTCATGACTACTGGAAGGCCGCCTGTTTACCCAAGGATTAACCAGCTGATATCCAGTGCATAAGGGGTACTAATACATGAATAGGGAGATGGCTTGCTTATCCTTGCTATAACCAAGGAGTTCTGTGATAACTCCTTGCTATAACCAGGGAATCTTAGTTACATTAATACATTCCCATGCTGTAACCAAGGAGTTATCTGCTATAACCATTGAAACGAGACATCCTCGTCCTCCTCCCCCCTCTCTCCCAGGCGAAAAAATGTGAACCCCCTCCCCCCCCCCCCAAAAAAAAAAAAGAGAAGAAGAAGAAGAAGAAGAAAAATAAAGAAGTGTAAAATAATGATGAGTAAATGATAAAACAAACGGTTTGTTTTCTTAAGAAAGAAAAAAATCTTCTTCATCGGTTGTT